>APFE030046846.1:1260-15373 GCA_000404065.3 Pinus taeda | reverse complement strand
CAGTTTGGCGTTTCATCTCCTAGGGTTAGGTTTTGGAATGTGAAGGGGTTTTTTTCATTGTTTCTCAACAATAAATAGGCCTTCGAGCCTCAATGTAACACAGTTCAAAGGCATGTAGCCATCACATCTCTTCTCAGAGATATGCTACCATCGCCCTAGCTAGTTTATTTCCATTTCTGATTGTAAGCATATTTTAGTATTTTCCATTAATGAAATGAAGTATTATTTCCGCTGCATATTTGTGTATATGATTATCTCTGTAATTTGTTGTGTTCCTGTTTAAATCCGGATCAAATAGAGCCATTGTCCAGGAGCATAGTTTCTGGGAGATTCGAGTTGGGAACCTTCCACGGTTTTGATAGAATAACTGGCAGTAGGAACCAAATTTGTTTAGAGAAGAACTAATCACTCTCAAGAATGACACTAATAACAAAGGTTTACTTATGGTAAGTGACTTCTGGGATCGGGTAAGGGACAATGGTAAATGGATAATGTGGAAGGATATTGGTTATAGTGAAGAGAGTCCTTTGAAGATGGAGACAACTCCAATTTGGAACCCAAAATTCTAATCCTCTACAACACCTTATAGGGGCCATAATACCTTAGTGCTAATGTAGTGTCCTAGGATTTCCTTCATTAGTAGAATACACTCAAAAACACTAATTAATATACTTTAAAGCATAGAAATTAGAGGAATAAGCATATACTACATGCTTAGTCTATTCGAAATATCTAGAGTCTGGTATAATGTGATTTATTTGGGAAAAAAAGGGATAAAGTAAATGATAGAAAAAGTGACAAAAAGGGTCACTGAGGATGTCATTTTGGGGTTTAAACTAGATCTTTTATATTGTCCTCTCAATTACTAACAACTAGCAGTTCACATTAGCACTCACCTATAATGTAGGATTACAATTGTGTTTCCTTTTGGCTAGGGGTTCAACATGATTCTCTTCCAATAGGCTCTATTATATATAATATATATTATATGTTATATATAATATATAATATACTATATATAACATATAATATACTATATATAACATATATATAATAAAAAAAACTCACTCAATCCTTCCATCACACCCATCCATCCATGAATAAAGAAATCTATCAAACCCTCATTCAATATCATGTGTTGTTTGTGATGGAATGTGTAGGGTAGGGATTCATTCAAACCCTCAATCACTCAATTTCTTAAACACTCAATGTTATTTCATCCTGTGCCAAAATGAAAACTACAAATCATTCAATTTTGTATTCCAATAAAAGGTTCTTTTCAAATAGTAGAAGGAATTTTATTCATTTACTAGATGTACATTTGCTTGTGAGTGAAGAATTGAACCTATCATCCTATTATTGCATCAAACTTCAGAGTTTAGTTGTGATCTTCAATCTCACTAGGTAATATTGAACCTCTACTATCCATTTCAAGCCTTCTACTCCTATATAAAATGCTAAAAATGAAGAAATGGAATTTTTTCAATCCAAAACCTAGAATGTATCACTTAGTTGACTATGAAGTAGACATACATGATCCCTAGTTTCCATTTAACCTTTAAATTTTTCACATACAAGCTTTCAACTTCCTCGGGGAGTTAAATGACCTTCTTTAGCTTGTTTACTTATGGTTGAGTCATTTAATTGTTTATCCCGCCCATGTTTTTATAGAATTTATTTCATGGCTAGGAGATACTTTATTTTTTTTTTTGCTGAAGTAAGAGTCGTACCTTCTATTTCATTAAATCGGAAAATAAATTACATAAAATACAATAGTCCGCAAGGAACTATGGGCCAAGGAAAAACTATCCTCTTAAAGCCGAGGGCTCGAGCTAAAGGCAAAAGCCCCGAGCCCTACAAATAAAACTGCAGTACCCTTAAAAAACAGACAAAGCTAAGACTTTTTGATCTCCCCTCAGAGATCTGACGGATGAGACTCAAATCAAGCTGGAAACAAGACAACACTTTAAAATCAGAATCGGACCCGATGAGGAAATAGGGACCAATATAAAAGGCTATCAGGTCTGAATGGGGGATAATCCTCAAGCATGTAGAACATGCGAAAACCATCGATTCCTGCCATGAAGTGAAACAAGCACGGAAGATAATCCTCACTTAGAGGCTAGGAGCTACTTTTATTCCTTAGAATGACTGCGTAATTTCAAAAAAGGGTGAAGTTGTTTTTAAAATTTCCCCTTGAATTAATTTGAAATTCCCTTCAATTCAGTGCTAATAAGAAGCTACAACAGTTTACTAACAAAACCATAATCCAGAGCTATCAAGGCTTGTCCAAATATGATAGAGAATTTGTTCGGACTGATATTACCTTTAGAGTCTTCAATTCCTCAACCTACAATTCATTATTTGTTAACTTTTTTCTTCGAAATTGCTTGGGAGACTTTGGCTACTGTTTTGTTCATACTTGGAGAGAAGAAAATTGAGCTAATGGATGAAAAGGCTTTCGTATTTCTTAGTTTAATGCTACAACCTAGAGTAATTCTTGATATTCCAAATTATTTGGCTAAGTTCATTAACTTCCAATTGCAGAATATCCAAAATACTAATATCTTTACATACCCCTCATACTTGGTTCATTTTTTCTTATACCTACATGTAGTTAAGTTCTATCCTTTGAATTTAACTATGGTGGAACCACCAAAATAGTTTAAACCATTGGTGCACTGGATAGATGTTAATTGGAAAAAGGAACAAAATGAGGGCTTTTCCCTTGATCTCTTCTTATATGTTTGTTTCGTTTAAAATTCTGAATGATAAAGTTCCTCCTAGAATCTTTCTTGAAGAAAGAGAATTTCGAAAACTCAATGTGGATACCAGGGTTAGGGATTGGTTTTTGTTTCAAGATTACACAAAGATCTAGTTATAAGGAGTTAGAATGCTAGGTTATCATCTTCCATTGTTCTTACCAATGAGAATTTTTTCTTTGGAATTTATTAGACAAAGTATATATGTTGATCAATAACATTTTGTTCCTAGATATAAGGAATACATGTTTAAACTTGAAGAAGCAGTTGGACCTGTCATTGCAAACTCTAGGCAGGACCTAGAACAAATAGAAAATATGATGAAGGAATTCAATTTTTCACATAGTTAGGTTTGGAAGTATGATCCTCATCACATTATTTTAGAATCAAGATGAAAATATGGTGTAGGGCCTTATGTTCATGAAAACAAGCCAGGATTAGAGAAATTGCCTAATCAAGAATTTTGTTTTAGTAACTCAATAGGTCAACATTCAACTGAAGTTACATGACCATAAGATATTTCCATTGATACCCCTTCCATGAATGAGAAAAGTTTGAAAATACCTATCACAATGCATACAAATGTTGAAATGGAAGACCAACATGTAGAAAAAGGAGCCAAAATTCAAGGAAAACAAGACAAAATACAGAGTTTGGAAATTAAATTGAAGCAAAAACCATCACAACAACTAGGTTTTGAGATAAATTTAGAAAACATTGAATGGAAATTTTTTTATTCAACTTCTATAGAAATAATAGAACCACCTATTAATAATATTCCATCTCAAGTAGAAGATTTGCAAGAACAATACTAATAGATTGCAAAAAAGAGTAGAGATGCAGCAAAAGACACGACTAGCCAATTGTAAACTTGTGATAATCAGACAACGTTACTGTCATCATTGAGTTTGGAGATAAATAAACTAAAATTAGCTACGGTTCATCCCACAACTCAATCAATCCCATCAGTGCAAGATTTTGAAACTACCAACTTGTTTATTGGGTATAAGTGATATTCCTCTGCCTAAAAGAATTGATTTTCATATATAGATTGGTGAGATGATTTAGAATGACATTACTAAAAGTTAACTAATAGTGAGAAGGTAGAGATAACTCTTAAAAAAGTTATTGAGCAATTGAGACAAGAAAAAGAAAATTCCAGAGCTAAAAAAAACCAATTAGAGGAGTACAAGAAGTTGATAATTAAATTTAGGATAGATCCAATAGATAGAAAGTCAGTTAAAATTTTATTACAAAAAATGGAAACTGAAATGAAATCTTTGAGGAAGCATCTAAAAATTTCAAGTACAAAACATGTTCAAAAAGTAGAGCTTGTCCAAGCTGAGAAGGAAAATGAGTGGTTACTAGAACAAATGATACATAGAAACAATGAAGTCACTAAATTGTAGAAGCAAGTTCAAAAATTACAGAAATATATCCAAGACCATGTTTTTGAAACCCTTGTTACAATTTATCTAAATTCACAAGATCCTATAGAATAAATTTCTAAAGTGATTGCAAATTTGAAGCTTTCATAAGTTGAATTAAGAAAAGCACATAATTCTTTGGTAGAAACAAACAAGTATATTTTATTTCATGGATAAGAAAGATTATAGAAAGAACCTTCTTCATATCCAAACTTCCAATAGATAATAAGAAGTAAAAAAATAAAAGTCAATGTTTGATAACAAATTTGGTCAAAGAACAACAACAATATTGCCCAATTTCTAGGACCAAGATGGTAAATTGATTTCTTGGGAGGAATATAAAAAACCATTATGAAACATGAAAACTCAAATTGACAAAGATCTTGGAGCATTTGAAGATTTGAGAGGCCAAGTTATTGTTAATTATTTACATCATGACTTTCAACTACTCTGGTAGGTGAAAAATTTGTTCACCATGAAACTAAACTATTCCAAACACTCAAGCTTATAAATGGCCTATCAAGGCTTGCTCGCATAATAGTTTCCAAATGAAGCAATATGGAAAATATGTGAAAGGATGATCACACCTCTAGTAGTATAAGTCATGGAGCAAGTGCCTAATCAACCAAATCAATGAAGTTTTCTCTCTAGTTATGTTAAATATAAGAATTATCATATTTCTCTTTATGAGAAAATTTTGTATCTAAATATTTTTCTAAAAATACTTTTAATTAAAACTATTTAAGAGAGTTAAGAAGTTTTGATAGTTACTCCCGTAACTAAAAAAAATCATGTAATATTTAAAGACAATTGACCCTAGAAAAAGGGTTTGGAGACTCTCAATTTGATTAATTGTGTAATGTTGAATCTTCCATGGAGTTTAATAAAGAAAACCATATTGATTCCATATCTTGTGATGAATTACAATATGTGGTGTTACCTTCTTATGTATTTTATTTCATTATTGTTTTCCTTCCTATGAGGTTAACGTAATATGAAATGGACATATTTTGAAGAGTATACATATTTATTAATGTTATGATAAATAACAAAAAATAACTGTATTAATTTTTGAAAGAAGTCTTAGTCAGTCCTTTGTAACCTCACACCACTACCTTCCTTTATTCCATGTCTCATTTCACATTCGAATCTTAGAGTGTAAGCTTTGGATTCCCTTTTGCCTAGAAGTAATAAATCATGTTCTAATAAATTCCTTATTTCCATCTTATTATATAGAATTTTGTAATCATTTAAGTAAAGCCCATTTTGGCTGAATGAGCTCATCCCCAAGAGTAAGTTAACATTATATTAAATGATGTTTTGTCTATGATAAAATATTCTTTCAAAGTTTAAATCAATTTTGCATATGTCCTCGAAATTGACCTCCTACAGCTAGAGGGATTATCTAGGGTACAAAAGGCCTAATTGCTCAATGCTTCATGATGGAATGTAGGGCATTATATTTATTCAACGACCCTTCCACCAATAGTAAACACAATTCCTCAATGACTCAATCAATCAATGCTTCATGAGGGAATTTAGGGAATTGTCTTTCTTTAGCAACCCTTCCACCAACAAGCACTAGGTGAGCCTTCTCAATTTATCTATTATCATTTTTCTTTTCAATAGAGTCATTCATTATCTCTTCTACTAGTTCTTCTAATGGCTCTTCTATCACTTGGTAGGTTCTTATGTTGTTTCACTAAATGAGGTGTCATATATGTTCTTGAGCACCAAAAACATTGGCTTAAACTTCATTATCTTGAAAGTGGTTTGAATGCCAAGACATTGATATTATAGGGTCGATTTGAGGAGATTATTGATTCGCTAGGGCCACAACAAAAGGTTGAGTAAAAAATCAAGAAAATGGTAAAGTGGTTTCTTCATTCTTCGAAACTATTCAGTTTGGATTCAAAACTTTTTATTTCATAATAAGTTCTACAATCATATATGAATTTTATCCTCTAACCTTACTTTGAATCATACTTTCTCAAAAATACCCTAAAAAAATAATTCTCTTCGAGGTTTGCTTATGGTTGTAATAAACTAGGGTATTTTTTCCCTATGATTTCTTGCATAGCTAGGTTTTATTCCAAAATTTCCTTTGCAATTAAAAAGATAACAACTCTAGTACAAAATATATCATTTAGTATCCATAGCCAATAATACAACATAACATTATAGTTCAACTAAACAATTGCAATGCTAATTGAGTTCATTATCCACATAATCCAACCACTCTAATATAAATTTCAATTGTTTTCAAACATTAGAGTTCAACATGATTTGAGAATTCTATAATTTCAAACTATACTGTGGAATTCAAACCTGACCATAAAATTAGGATCTAACTACATAATGAACTCTCTTATACTCTGCTACAAATCTCTCCAGGATGTCATTTAATTCAAAAGTGAGGACGTGGGTGTTCTAACCCTGATTACTAGTTGAAACTCCTCAAACCTTGTCTCCACCTTTAGTGAGGTTTCTGGCACTTCATCCACCTTCCCAAACCCTATCCCCACCTACAGCGAGGGCTTCTAGGTACTCCATCCAGTTTTTGTCCTTTGTAGAGGACTTAGACCAACCTTGGATCTCCTTAAAAATCCACAAAAAGGAATACTGCCCCACAACAATGTCTCCCAAAATATTCAACATGATTTAACCTTACACAAAATGTTGAAATCCTTCTATAGGATGCAATGTATGCAAGGGTTTTTTTTTTTAGCTCCAAACATCACCATGTTGGTTCACTTCATTTGCTTCAATTATGATTTTTACCATAATCCTCCATGCATCACTATGTTTCTTCACTTCAATTGCTTCAACTACTATTTCTACCATAATTACACCTTTATCCTTCTTGTTTCATGTCATGTTTAGAATCCAAGATGTTGACCCCATAACATTCCATGAAATGTTTATAGGTTCAATTCAGTCATCATTTATGAATCAAAAACCATGTAGTCAAACTTCTCAAAAACACTTAATCAAGTTAGAATAAAAATTTATCCTACTTGTTTATCATCGAAAAATAGGCCTTCATATAATATTCAATTGTTGGCTAAGGTGGGGAAGGTGAGCACAACCTGAAAAATCATTCTCACTTTCCCCTATCCTTTTGATGTAACTACCTCAACAAATGTTTTGATTTTTAATAAATAGTCACTAGTTGAATAGCTTATCAACACAACTTTCCTTTTCTCTATATGTAAAGTATAACAATTACAATTTTAAACTTCAATGGTTTGAGTAATCGTTAAAAGAAAACCATCAATATGAACAACCACTAGCTTTAAGGTCTTTAATGTTACTATACCATAATAAGAAAATTTCAATAGATATAAGTTTAAAAAATGTCATAAGATGCTTTTGTTATTGTAACCGATCAGTATATTGAATTACCTTTATGTTTAATGCCTATATTCATAGTTAAGAAACCACTATGTTTTTATATTACAAATTAGTCTCTAGTTTAAAAAAAAATTCTCAAGTAAGAATTTCAAAATGAGAGGAGGATCCAACTACACCAAGTTTGTCATTACTAGGACAATTGATCCCAATGATCTTATTGGATCCATTAGCAAAGCAAAGAGCATGGAAATAAACAAAATTTTCATTCCACCAAAACTGACATGATGAACACCAATTTAAATTTATTTGGGTCATAATCAAATGCTCCACCTATTTTCAAACAAGAACTAGGACAATAGAATATGCAACAAGAGTATGTTTATTGAGTAAATACAAGAGTCTCCAGAATAATAGAAAGAGGATTTGCAAGACTAGATTTTGCAAGGAGATCTTCATTTTGATCATCTCTCAGACATTAAGATTGATCCTAATAGGAAAACTATAAGAGAGTTGACTCCTCCATATCACTCTTCATATCTCATTAGTGATGTTGGTAGCTCTAGGTTACCTCTCTCTAGACCATTTCTCTGAAAGAAAAAAGAGAAGCCCATTTTAAGAAGAGAGATTAATACCATGAATTATATCTACCAAAGTAAAAAAAATTGATTCTTCTGCATGTACAGAGTTAGGCAGAGGATAAACGTGAACAAATATGTTTCTTTATCAATTTTCTATTTTGCAAGTGTGTATGCACGAATCTTATTGTGTTGCTATCAATTTTTTATAGTAGACAGATTGAGCCTTGGGGAATGGAAAGAGGTGGGGGAAGGGCGGGGGGGTGTTGGGGTTTGGCAAGGCCATAAGAGCTTCCACCTTTACATGGTTGGACCTCTTCAGTATAAAATAATTTAGGATATGGATACTCTTGGAGCAAACCTCCCCCGTTCCAACAAAAGAACAACAAAGTCAATGTTGACTTCACTGTTGCTCCGTCAAATTGAGGAACATTTACTCCAAGATTAGACTACTCCAATAAATTATTCTTGAAACCAAGAGGAGCTTATTAAGTTATTCATTTGCTTTAGTCTTTCTAATTTTTACTTATTCATAAAAATGTTTCTTAATTTATTTATTATTGTGTTGATTCTTTATATACCTTTAACGCAATTTATGTGTGTTGCGGGTATTCTTACTCTTGAAAGTTGTCACCCACAAATGTAACATGGTTGGAAAGAAAGCGCATGAATTTATAGGTATTTGTTATAATCTTTGAATATCAAAATATGTGATTAAATGGGTAGTATTGAGATTAAATGGTGGATTAATTATACTATCCTTATTCAATGAAAGGTTATATCACTTAGACTAGAAGAATTTAGATGCCTTGCAATGTTTAACCCACTTAGTTCTTCCAAAAAAAATATCGTACATACATCCAATTGTAGCCTTATATTTTTTTTAATACAAGACTTGACCAATTTCACAACTTAAGAAATATAGATTCAAGTAACAGTAACATTCAAAACACATAAAACATCCACAATGTAGAACACATGTAAACGGTTGCACCCAAGAGCCTCCTAAGACTATATAAAAAATTTGTACAAGCCAATCCATGAAGCATCAATAATACTTCCTCCAATAGGGCTTACTTCCATCTTATTGTTAGTTATTTGACATAAGTCTGCTGATCTACAAAATCCCTAAGATTGGAAAAATACCACATGAGACTTATATGACTCAAATATTGTCTTCTTGCCTCCTATCTTATGCCAAAGCATTCAATGTAGTTCTAGGTATGCTCAAAATATTTCTTGAACATCCCTAACAACTAGGCCATGCATACCCATGTAGTTTCATAGTTTAGTTATGCATATTACTGTGATGAACTACATTTACATGTACATTGTAATTATCCCTTTGGTTGGATTGCTTGAACTCCTTGACACATTTGTCTTTCCTTGTAAATGGTAAGAAATGAAATAATTCCTTCAGATAGAAATAATTCTTCACTTCCCACAACAACCATTTGACAAACTTTGAAAATATTCCCCTTGACAATGGACTACACACTTTCTTTGCATTTAATTATGTTACATTGTTCCTTAGCTTCAATCCCAAGAGGATTTAAATAAATTATAGGTCTGCCTACACAATATATTTATCAACAAAAGAAATAGGTCTAATTTGGCTTCCACCACCTCATCTTAAATGCTCCAGAAAGCCTTAGCATAATGATGTCTCATATCATGTTTTCATAATCCAACAAAATTATCCTTCTTAGTTATGGAACTTACAACGTGGTGCACACTCATGTCAAGTAGCAAAGGCTTCATACCAATCATCGATGTTGAAGCCTTTGAAAAATATCTTATTATTGTAAAATCCCTTTGGATTATTTCACTTACATGAGGATGGCACACTTCACCACTACAATGATAAGCTAATCTTATGGAGATAGTTTATTCTTTAATGCTTCCTAATGAATGTAACAAAACCGAGTTTATTTTCCATGTATATAAATTAAACCGAGGCCACAGGGCACGTATTCCAAGATGAATGGAGCGAAAATTGTTATAGTTGGCATCACTTGTGTTTTATTATTGATTATGGAAATTGGAATTAGAATTGCAAAAGGAAAAAGGAAATAAATGGAAAATAATTTGAGAAATAAAGGAAAATAGGAGAAAAGGAAGATGAAGAGAGAAGAATATGCATGCAAGGAAAATGAAGGAAATAAAAAGGAAAAAGGAAAAAAAGAAGAGGGAGAACATTCTACATCTCTCTTAGCTACTCTTAATCACTTCTTGGTTACTTTGGGAACATTCTAGAGTTCACTTGGACATTGAGGCATTCTCATTTGGATAGAAACAAGCAAGCAAAGGAACTTGTGGGAAACAAAGAAGAAGGTTGGAAAATAAGCTATATTAGGAGAACATTGTAGGTAATAGGTTACAAGTGTGATTTCCTTGCCGAGATTTGAATGCATGGTACATGCATTTGGTTATTTAGTTACTTTTCTATCATTTGCATGGGATTTTCCTAGATTGACGGCGGTTTCAACCTCACCTTTCAATTTCTTAGATAGCCATGATGTAGTGGTTTTACCTTTTTGATTAATCATTGGAAGACCGATAGACTTTGGATCCTGGTTGAGGTGGTCTTAGGAAAACTCCTAAGGGTTGAGGATGGGGACAGTGTTTCTCCAAGAATTGTTGACGTATGGGTGGAGACATGAAAATACCTTTGGGTATGGTGAAGAAAGTTAGAAGACATCTAAGCTTGTTTTGATGTTAGTGATTTATAGGCCACTTGAGGTGAAATCACTATGGTTGAGGGTAGAAGTGGTTTAGACTCTGGATTCCCTCATTGGTTTCGTTTTGGTTTATCCCATGTGATCCCACATTCATGCTTGGAATATGGCATGGGGGTGATTGGCTAAAAGAAAGTTTTGGTTTAGTTCAATATATGGTCAGATGGTATGTGGAAATCCCTAAATTGGTTGGGATTATGAATATTTTATTATGTGCTATTTCTTATTGAGATCAATGAGCACATGTATTGGTTATTGTGTTGAATTTATAATTGGTTTCTCTTGAATTCATTCTAGTTAAATGATAATTATAAGCATGCCATGTTCTTGTTTTATAATGTTCTCTTGTTATGGATCTTTCTTATGGCTTAATAAGTGATTGAATGATTATGTGAATGCATGGTATACCTAGTGTTTGAAGTAGCTAGCTTGAGAGGGAGTTGAGCCTTCTTAATGATTCTTTGATGAAGCTAAGGAGACAATGAACAAATATGCATTCATGACCTGTAGTTACTATGTTTACTATGTGTTTTATGAAATTATTATCATGTTCTTGGAAATTTTGGGTAAGATCTTATCCTTAGTATTGATTATATAGGCTTATCATTGTCATAGATTAGATTCTAGACAATTCTAGGTTGTTCTGGGTTGTTGGTGTGTAACTAACCATCAATATCTAGAATAGGGCTTTTGGTCGTAGTCTCTTAACTGATACATATCAGTTGTAGCTGCATGGAGGAAGGCCTGTACATGTCGCTGGAGAATTCTAATTGCATGAACAACTTGCCATGTGTGCGACTGGGCTATATGGTCAGGGAAAAAGATAGTTCCAGTTCAAGGTAAGATCATCATTGGATGATGTCTAACATCTGGTGACGTCGTATACTTGGGAGGTTGAATTAAGTTTGAAGATGGTAGACCCCACTTCCATAACTGAAACTTGGATGTTGGGTCATGCATAATAACTCTCATCTCATGTTTACCATGGTGAACTTATAAAATAGGTTAAATGTGGGGTGGTTTGTTATAGGGTGGTATTCGAGTAAGGTTGCAACATTGGACCTCAAGGCAAATGTAGAATGTTATGCATGCATGGAAGTTGTATACATGTTTATCATGGATGCATATTAGATATTTATTGTTATAGTTATGATATCCATGTATGAGCCGATATGCTTGTGATGTTGTATTGTGAAAATCTGAACTGGCCTATGTACATGCAATAGCCTCCCCTTAGATCCATTGAGGTATGCTTTTGATTATGTTTTTACTTAGCTAACAATGGCACAATGTAGGAAATATAAGGCTATGAGATGAAGAGTAGAGTAGTTGAGTACAGTTTGTATGACTCTCCATACAGGCTGGAAGAGACATTAGTAGGATGGGGGAGATCAGTTGAGTAGCAGAGAGAGGGATATTCTCCTAGTTTGGGAGATACATTTAGAAGTTTGAAGGTAGTGTTAGAAATTAATTAAGGGAGAAATGAAATACACAAAATATTGCAGAAACACAAATACATAAATGCATAGAACAAGAGAGACACATATATACACAGTTCACTCAATTTGGGCTACATCCACGGAGAAATAACCAATCCTTCATTTTATATTATCCAACAAAATGAATATATACAACCTACAAGAGATCCACTATAATTTCCTCTTCGCTCTCACAAAGTATCCTCTCTCTTTCTTGCTTAGAATAATAATATACATTCGCAATACAATTCCCTCATATAAGACGAGGGGTTTCCTCTAGGGAAAAAGACTAAATTAAACATAATTTCTACCATTAGATCATCAGATAATGAATAACCCAGATTGACTACGAAATTACAATATTTTATAAGGAAAAATTTCATCTATTTTTAGATTTGGGGGTGTTTCCCTCGAACCCCCACCAAAGGAGGGGGGGCACCCTCCAAACATGCAACCGCCCACCCCTGGATCCCTTAGGTAGCAATAGTGGGGGAGAAGTCCCCCCACACCCCCCCGTCAAGGATTGTGATCCAAAAACAACTAAAACAAGACCTCTAAATCAAGAAGATAATTTGGCTCCACATCCAACAATCTCCCACATGGAGACTGATTATATCAAATCCATTACTTCTTCACTTGCTAGAAAATGCTTCCACTTTAGACCTGAATTTTTCTCATCTTCATCATCTTTCTTAAAGGTTTATTGAAACTGGGCAATAGATCAATTTCTCTCTCATTACAACCTTTATCAACATATCTGTAGGATTCTGGTTAGTGTGTATCCTTTTCAGCTTCAAACATAGTTATCGATCAAACAAGAACTATTACATCAAAACAAGTACTCGAGTCCAAATGTCCCAAAAAAACATGAAAAAACAACCCAAAAAAAAAAGTGTTGATTCAACATCACCATTTTTTTTCAGAGTAAATTTTCAACATTTTTAAAAAATAACTGTAAAAAACAATGAAAGACATTTTGTTTGGTGCAAAAAACACCTTGAAATCGAAAAGTGTTGATGCCAAAATAACGTCCCCTTTTTTTTTCAGGGTACATTTTCAACATTTTTTAATAATGACCTTAAAAATAAAATATCATGACTCTCAAAAACTTTAAATTTCCAACAATTTTCAAGCATGGTGTTAAGAAAAAATATTTATAACTATTTTAAACAATAACATTAAAGATAAAATATCACGACTTAGAAAAACATTAAAATCTTGATAATCTTTCAACCATTGTGTTAGAATATTATATATATTACGGAGCAATGGAACACATAAAATATTGCAGAAATATAAACACAAAAAATGCACAAAACAAGAGAGACACAGATATACGTGGTTCACCCAGTTTGGGCTACGTCCACATCGAACAGCTAGTCCTTCCTTTCTATTATCCAGCAAAATGAAGAGACACAACCTACAGCAAAGCCGCTGTAATATCCTCTGTTTTCTCTCACAGTCTCACCTCTCTATGTCTCGCTCACACACACCGAATGCACATCTATATCGCCGCCTCAAATACAATACCCTCATACAAAGAGAGGGGGTGCCTTCTAGGGCAAAAAAACCCTAAACTAAACATAAGTTCTACCGTCAGATCATCCACCTAATGAACGGCCCAGATTGACTAGAAATTACTATACTTTTACAGGGCAAATTTACATCTGTTTTTAGCTTCGGGGGCGCTGCCCCTGAGCCCCCGCCGGGGGACCGCTGGCCACCGGACCCCCCAGCCAGGGGGGATCGGCCCCCCCAGACCCCCGCGGGGGGGACAAG
>APFE030046842.1:82092-93707 GCA_000404065.3 Pinus taeda | reverse complement strand
TTTTGAGGCTTTGTCTGCCGTGGTGGACTGGACGACGTTCACCTCGGAAGTATTACCAACATTGGATACAACTTGAGAAGTATTTTCATTTGAGGCATTCAACTTTTGCTTCCTAGGGTTCGTAGAAGATTTCTTAGAGGGTGGTTTGATAGAACCAATGACACCGTCAATAGAGGGTGTTGGCAGAGCTTTGGAAGTTCCGGGCCTTGGAGCATCAGGCAAATAATCATATAACATACCGAACTGGGAGTAAACCAAGTCAAGGTACTGAGCACGTGCAATATCTTTCTCTTCAGTTACACATGCCCCCATAACAATATCCCAAGCTATCAGACCGACAAACGAAGTTGTAAACCAGTCAGTCAGAAGTTGATCGGAAATCCAAAACTTAATCAAATGACGATGTCATCTCCATTCATGAATATGATCGGAGATATGTGTGGCCGTAAGTATGTTTTAAGGATGTCAGGAGATGTGTGCCCATTTCATATCGAATCGGCAACTGAAAATGAGTTAAAAATGCCATAGCTAACAAGTTAAAGTCCTGAAAAAATCTGTGAGCTAACTCAATATACCACTTAGCAGCAGAGCCAGTGAGAGTCCGTTGGAAAAGGCAAAGTCGGATTGAATCATAAAGCCATGAGTTTGACGAGCACCATAGATGATACGTCATAACATGAGCTTGGGGATCTTCTTCAGCTTTACCATCAAACTTGGGACAGTCACTTGGAATTTTAGTTGGACCCGACGACCAATATGGATTACGAAGAATGGGATCATTTGTTAGTTTGGACATGTCCGGTAATTCCAACGTTGCTAAAAAGGGTAACTGAGGATTAAAGGACATCTGAGGCCACGGGTAGGAGGTAGCACTAGATTTCCACCCAGCCGTTGGTTGCCCCCATTGGTTTTGTCCAGACAGATTTGGCCCATAAGGGTTCTGTCCGCAGAAATTTTGCCTGTAGGGGTTATAGATGTAACTAGATGGTTGACCCTGGATTTGCCCCCCAACACTCCATTGATTACCAACTTGGCCTGCAGGAGCAGCATAAGGTTGCTGGAAATTATAATAAGGATTTACTTGTAGTTGTTGATAATTTTGGTATGGGGCAAATTGGGCTTGCCCTTGGGATTGTTGGGTACCATAAGGTGGCTGGGCTCCAAACTGGGTTGGTAGCTAGGCTGGGTCTGATAAGCAGGTTGAGATTGGGATCCAACCTAAGTTTGAGGACCGGATTGGGTCTGGAGCCGAGACTGGGGCTAAAAACCGGGTGGTGCTTGAGAAGAAACCATCATTTGAGTGCCCGACGCAGGCCTAGATGGATGTCCTTGAGAAAACTAAGGTTGAGCCATCTGGCTAGAAGGTTGACCTAGCTGAGATTGAGGTTGACCCACTTGCCTAGAAGGTTGAGCTTGTTGGGTACTGGGTTGTCCTTGCACAACTGAGGGTTGTCCTGATGGGCCAGATGACTGAGCAGACTAGATTGTTGGTTGGCCCGGTTGATTTTGGGGCTGACCAATTTGCCCAGACGGTTGACTAGGCTCGACAGTGGGTTAGCCTTGCTGAATGTAAGGCTAACCAACTTTCCTAGAAGAGTAGCCCTGTTGGACACCGGGTTGACCTTGTTGAATGTAAGGTTATCCCGGGTTACCAGAAGGCTGCCTGAAATAGGTAAAAGAATAACCACCAAAGGCTGAAGGTTGTCCCTGGAAGGGTTGTCCTTGTGGGCCTGTAGGTTGCCTTGGATAAGGTTGTCCATAAGACGACTGACCTTGATATGGTGTCCCTTGAAAATTTACGGGTGGTGCTTGGCCACCATGATAAGTGGTGGTACCCCAAGCAACGGATAACAGAATCGTGACCTCAACCGCGGGTTGAGATGCCATAGGTTCAGGGTAATAAATATGAGCTCCGCGAGAATCATAATAGTTAAACGGATTTTGAGGATCTGGATTCTGAAGAGCTTGTACATATTGATCATATGCCCCCCTACTGGAATGGAACCAGAAGAAGGTGGGGAACTTAGTGCGGGATCAACAACTCCTGCCATTGGGCCACTATAGGTAGGACCAACATAAGGTCCGGCAATAGTAGTAACCACTGAAGAAGTAGTGGTGGCACTGACAACAGGGGCTGAAGAAGCTGTTAGAGTCAGCCTGGTCAATCCTCCGTCAGAGATCAAAAATCTTTATGCATTTCATTTTTAGGTGTCCTGCTCAATTCACCTAGCTACATTCTGCCAGGGGCATGCCATAATCTGATGGAGAAGGTCATGATAGTCATTCCCCCTCATGTGTGGCTCCTGCTGGATCAGGTCTTTTGTCAATAGTCATCAAAGTCCATGACAGTCAAGGTCTGGTCCTTTAAAGGACAAAAGTCATTTTCAATGTTTAGGTCTAGGAATTCATCAATTTGGTCTTTGAACATGTCCAGTAAAGCCATGCAGACCAGAGTGAGGCCCTTACACAGCTATGATTCAGAGAGCTTCATCGTCATGTGGATAGACTTCGATTCTTCTTCAAAACTCTGTTTTGAAGAAAAGTCAAACAATGTCATTTATGACAAAATTTTCAAAAAATTCGTCAGTTGATTTCTTCAGATGCAGTCATGGTTTCCATGGCCAAATGTCCTATCGTGCAATCCCTGCAAAGAGTGCTGATAATTTCATCATTTGAGCTAAAATTTCAAAGGGAAAGTGAAAATCAGTGTGTTTTGAAGTCAGTGAAAAAGTGTCAAAACATAACATTAGAAAAATGGGTTTTTGAGGAGGCAAAAATTTAACCCATCACAGCCAAAGCTATATATACAAGTTGTCATCTAAATCAAAGGCATTGTGCTAATCCAAGCCTTGGAGAAACGTCGCAAAGGGTGTGAGTGTGCATCGTGAGTGTTTGAGTGAGTGTGACACATATACTCAGGGGCGCGACGCACACACAGGGCACGACGCACACAGAGCCTGCCTACAGTTCAAAATTTCTATAGGCACGACGCATAGATAAGGTGCGACGCACTGAGTTTTGCGTGCGGTGCACACAGACCAAGGGCTGAAACAAGGCCAAATCACCTCCAAATATTTGTGAATCCCATCAAATTGAAAGGTAGGCTCTTTGACATCTTTTGTTCATCATGTTTTATCAATGATATGATGGTTTATAGCGATGTTTGAATGCAACCAAATGCATAAAATCAACCATAAGAAATCACCAAAAACCATGATGGCTAGGGTTGCTAAAGTGTGTTGTTAGTACCAAGGTTCCATTCCACCCATCATTTTCCCCTCACTTACCATTTTTCCTATCCTCCCTTTCTCATTTTTCCTAATATCCCTGCCCTAAATTACTACCCAACCCTCTCCCCTATCCTTCCACTATTTGGTCAACATGACACCCCAAACCCTACCCTATCAAAATACCCAAACTCCTCCCATATCCCTAAACAATTTCTCCCTATAACCCCTATTTCCCATTACATTACTCCCTTCCTAATACTCCCTGTTTCATTGTTCCCCTTGGTGACAGATATCACAAAGGCACCCAGCCTCACACCATCATAAAAGGGCAGCCTAGGTACAATATACACAACAATCATGACATCACAACATTCGTCAGAGTATGAGATGGAGACACAAAGTGACTCATCCTCAGAAGAGCAGGCTCCCAGGAGACATCACAAGAGTGGCAAACATGTTAGGGATGAGCCCACTACCCTCACTAAATTACAAGCATGCCCTCTTGCTATGTCATGTTTCCAACACCTAGCATGTTTTGAATTTTGTCAAAGGATGGCAAATGTTAGAGTTCATCATGAGTTGGCCCGTCTATTTGTGCTTCATCTACATGGAGGTCAGTCTATCTTGGCCAGGGTCACTTTCACATTGACACCCGAAACTATATCAGTGGCAATAGGTATACAAAATGTTAGAGAATAGTGGCATAAGAAGAAGAAGGTGGATAGGCAACACTATGAGCCTTACATCAAGGCTAGATTCTTGAGTCAGCTCACAAGAGTCTTTCCCTTCAGATACTTGAAAGATGAGTATGCTCCACTCACAAGATTGATCATGAAATACTTTAGCTGTGAGGGGAGGTTCTCTCGACTATATGCCTATCACATTTGGTTGCTCATGCACTTCACCAGGGTGAGGATGATGAACCTCCCGTTTTTCATATGGAGGAACATAGAGAGGATGAACACCTTCATGCTGCATAAGATCCCTCAGTAGCAGCTTAACAGTGTGTATCACTTTGCTCTTATCCGGATTTTGGTATATCATCAGTTGGGATTGCAGGGCATTGCTTGGGAGGACTTCAACTCCCGTGACTTCTTCAGCACATCAAAGGTACTATCAAAGCCAGAGCAGGAGATGGGTGGTCCTTCTCATTAGCATGAGCACCATGAGACCACTACCATGCCAGTTTTTGTTACATATCAGAGAGGCAGTAGGCACTTGTTTGCAGCAGCAAAGCGAGTGTTATCTCCACCTAGGGTGGAAGGGGCCTTGCTTCTGGCATCAACGACACAGGTACTGGACAAGGTCAAGAAGCCTGTGCATGATGAGGGGCCATCAGGTGGACATGAGACCGATTTCATCCTCATTTAGGATGATGAGGCAGAGGCGGAGAATGCCCAACCTAGGATGACCATTCAAGAGCAAGACACGGAGATCCAAGAATTGATACTCAATGTGGAGAGGTCCAGATGGATCATCAAGTATGTGGAGCAGAGGAACAAGTAGCTTGAGGACCAGCAGGCAATCATGGAGCTGCAAAGAATCCGTGAGAATCGACAAGCTGCCCAGCAAAGGAGGATCGAGCTCACAACCTTGGAGCAAGAGATCAACAACGATCGTGAGTCATGGCTAGAGCGGATCAATATCCACCTGGAGAAACTGTTGGAGAAGGCCAACAAAGACAAAACCATACTGAGGAGGATGTCTTGTCATTACAGGGCATGGAGCATGAGTGAAAAGGCCCGGATAAGGAGCTTGAAGGCCAAATTGAGCACAGCAACAAAAGAGGCAAAAGAGCAATATCGGCTTTGAATCTTGGCTGAAGCTTTTGTTTCCTAGAATAATGCCTCTTAGAGAACCTCCAGCCCAAATTTCAAGAAATTTGGGACAATTTTGGTCACATGGAAATTTTTTGGCACAAACATAGGTTTTTTCTCTATATGCGCGCATAGGATTGGTTGCTCCAAATGAGAAACGGTTTGCATTTTTGGATTCAAAATGCAAAATCACGACTAATGGCACTCGGGCAAGAAATTTGGGCATGATTTGAGTCTACAGGAGGTCAAAAACACCCAAAAAATGGCCTCAATGCCCCTATTTTGACACATAGGAAGCAGTCTTGGGAGAATGAATATTTGGAGGGGCAAAAGAGCTCCAAGTCAAAAATTCCACTTGGGTTGGAGATTCGACAGGACATGCTTTCCAACAAGCACACTTGGGCACATTTTTGAATCCTGCAAGTGCCTCAAAACTGGCCTCAAAGTGGCGCGGTGCATACAGAAAATGGTGCGGCGCATATAGGAAAAAAGGCCCAAACTGCCTCTGTTTCGCGAAATTTCGATTCATGACTTTTCATAAGTGGGCCCTCTCATCTACACTTCATTTTTCGACACCAAAGGTGGATTTTAAAGCACTTTCACTCCATATGGGCATCTATCCAAGTGGCAAAGGAAGGCAAAGGGTCACCAAGCCATTTGTCATGTTTGTGGCGCTGCACCTGTAGCTGATGTTTGGCTCTCCACCTTCATTTTGTAATGATTTGAGTACCTCCCCAACCCTTGGGCATTCTATCTCTTCATGGCACATTCTATATATTGTATGCAAACTATTCGCAAAGGGTTGGTTGGCTTGTAACTTCTGGGAGACTGTGGGAAAGAAACTTTGTTTCTTCATTGTATATTTTTTACAGAGGATTAATGAAAGGCAACGGCTCTGTTTCATGAGATTCATGTGGTTGTGAGTGTAGAAAATGTGTCTCTTATGTTTCATATGTATCGTGTTATGTTTCATAGTTCATTTCATATTCATTGCTAGTGAAATTTTCTAAGTTGGATAAGGTAGAATTCAATTTATTGCTCTGCTTGTGGGAAAATTTCATGTTCAGTGTTCATTCTTCTGTTGAAAAGGATTCATGTTGTCCATGCCCTTTTCACCCTCTTAATCAATCTCTCAATTCTGCACTATCTTAAACTAAATTTCTAGGCTTTCCACCTATCTTGCCTCACAAAATAATCTGTGCCTTTGTATTAAATTCTCTATTCATCGAGGTCCATTGGTCCCATACCATCCCAGAAACACAGTCATTCATAAAAATCACTTCTTGTATCCATATTCACTTACTAGCCTAAGATAAAATTTTCACCGTAAGTCATCTCAGGCCATTTCGTTTATCTATTTACTAAGTGTGACTCGGAGAGAGCCCTCTCATGTTCTGGTAGGGCTAGCTACCCAACTGAGCTTGGTTTGTGGTTACCCTGAATTTTGCCTTCCTTCAGCCTAAGGCAGATTTAGGTGCTAACATAGTGGCAACTCCACTGGGGAACGAAATCAATCCCCTTGCTTCTTAAAAATTCTAAGCTTCCGAATGATAAGTTTAGGATTTGATAGGCTGAGTAAAGGTTGTTGTTTCCTTTGATTTTTCTCAATAGCACGGTGGCTTCTAGAAGATACACCATAGCTAATCCAGATCCTGACCCTCCGCACATCTACGAAAATCCCAATTTGATTTCAAGAATTTGTCATCAAGAAAGCTCTATATCGCTCGTGCTCAAATCCCATTCATGCCCGGACATTTTTGAGTGTATTGAAGAGCTAGAGTTTGATGAGTAGTTTGAATTATTGTTGTTCGAAACCAAGTCCGAAAGAGCGATTGAATCTACTGTCCACAATCTGCAGTTTCTTGTAGACTTGGAGACGGAAAGGGCTAATAGGTCGATTGATAACTACATAGTAGCTTAGCTTCAAACTCCAATTTCTAGCCCCTTAAAAATTGTGCACACTCCTCGAACACCTCCGAGGACAAATCCGCCAAGAGTGATGGCTGCCCATTTTGCACCTCTTGTTTTGCCTCAAGAATTAGATGATATGCCCGCAGATTACCAAAGCAAAATCCCATTTTTCGATGGCACTCCTAATGGCATTACTGCTCAGCAACATGTAGATAGAATGGTAGACTTCTATGAACTTCATGAGATCGATGCAGAGAATGTGGCAATGAGACTTTTTGTACAAACATTTGCAGGTGAAGTGAGGAAATGGTTCAAAGGTTTTCCGGTTACATGTATCGCTACCTTGGCTGACCTACAAAGACAATTTTTAAACCACTGGGAAGTGAAAAAGAATCCTCTTCAAATTCTGGCTGAATATGAGAAAATCAAAAGAAATGCTGGTGAGTCATTCCAAGACTATTGCATTAGATTCAATAAAGTTTATAATGAAATTCTAGATAATCTAAGGCCACCTGTGGGACTAGCCATGTTGAAGTTCCTGGATGGTTTTGATGCTAACATGGCTTATCAATTGAGAGAAAGAGAACCGGCCACAATGGAAGACATGCAGAAGATAGCGGTCAATGTTGAAGCAAATCTATTGACCAAGGGAGCTAGAGAAAAGGCATAGAAGAAGGTCACTACAAAGGAAGAATCTTCCTCGGTAGATCAGCTTCTTCAGAAGGTAGAGAAGATGCTAGAAAGAGTGAAACTTGACAAACCGAAGCCACAAGTTAGAAATCCTAACTTTCGTGGGCAGCAACAACCACAGTATAGAATAAGACAGAGAGATCAGTGAGCCCAAGAGCATACTGCACAACAGCCAGTACAGACACCTTTGCAGCAAAATTTTGTGCATGGACCGGAATCAGATGAGGACGGGAATGCAATAGGCGAAGAAAATCAGCTCTTTACTCCTGATGATTTGCCTATCTATCTCATTGAGGAGGAGGAGTATGCAGAGAGTTCAGCTGCACACAAAGACGTAGATTTCATTCTAGCAAGTGACATCATCTTGGAGGAAGAATTAGATGAGTACCAAAGAGGCTAAATGAATGCTTTGTCCACCCAACATCAGCGATATTCACTTAGAAACAGAGATGTGCCGGTCAGACCCATTCAAAAAAGGAAGTATGTTGAAGTGTCAAAGAATGATTTAGCAGCTACACAAAGGAAAGGAAAGGAGGTAGTTGATCTGGAGAGCAGCAAATCACCATCAGTAGAACAATCACATCAGAAAGTTGCATCGAAAGAAAAGGAAAGGAAAGAAATCCGAGTCAAAGAGGTAGAAAAAATTCCCGCTTTCAATTTAGAGAATGAGATTGCTAAATTGAAGATATCCATCCCCTTGACTGAAATATTGAAGAACAACAGTTATAAAAGACAAGTATCTAAAATGTTGAATTTGGACCCAATGTCCGACATGGTGAATGTCAAAGATGATCAACCTGAAATGATTTTTGGGCCGGCATCAAATGGTGAGTCTCCTGATAGTGATGTGCCACCTTTTTACATCAGTTTAAGGGTGCATGATTTTGTGTTACATAGCGCCATGTTCGATTCCGGAGCTTCTCACAATCTCATGCCCAAGGCAATCATGGATAAGCCTAGTCTGGACATCACCCGACAATATCATGATCTCTATTCATTTGATTCCAGCAGAGTAAGATGTATAGGTCTCATCAAAGACTTGGTTGTGAGTTTGGATCAACTCCCAATGAAGAATGTTTTGATGGATGTTGTGGTAGCAAACATTCCTCCAAGGTTTGGCATGCTTCTCTCCAGGTCTTGGGTAGCAAAATTGAAAGGGACACTACAACTAGATTTCTCCTATGCAACAATTCCAGTGTTTTGACAAATGAGGAAATTGTATTGGGAACAGAAAATGAAGTACATGATCACAAGCAAGGAGAAACAAATAAATCATCCAATTAACTATGTACATACATATTTAGAGTCTTTTGTTTTGTATTCAGATAGTTTAAATGATATACATAGTCAGTTAGTAGAAGTAGAGGATATTCCAGAAATAACAGAAAATTTCAGAGAAGTTTTGAAGAAAGAAGAACAAGAACAACAGAACATCGTTGGGCATATCAGATGAAAATAATGGACAACAAGCAGACAAGGCACAACAAACAGATTTCCAGCACTTGCAAGAGAAGGAAGAAGGTTTGTGGACCATGGATTTTGATGGAGTAGATGGAAATGATGGTGCTAGAATTGGAATTTGGGTACGCAGTCCTTTCTCCGCCCCAAACAAAGTCCCTAGTAACGTGCGGGTATGCTCTTACAAGTTGGCCTTTGAGTGTTTAAATAATGAAGCTGAGTATGAAGCTCTGATTGCTGGCCTAAAGATTCTAAGAAAGGTGAATGCTAAGAGGATTTCAGTATATGGCGACTCCGAATTGGTTATCAAGCAGGTCAGAGGCGAATATCAAGTAAAGCATCCTAAGATGCGGGCTTACTGTAATGCCATCCTAGACATTTTAAAATTATTTTCAGAATACACCTTGAAATGTGTGCCTCGTATACAAAATAGTATTGCTGATGCTCTTGCCAAGGCAGCACGTAGCTTGAAGATCCCAATGAACTCTAGCAACAAATTCGAAATCCATGTCAAGCATCGTCCAACCGTTCTAGACAATTAGAGATATTGGCGAGTGTTCCAAGATGATGAGGAGATTGATGATTTTTTGCAAAACAAAGGTAAGTTCAAAGAGACCTCAATTGATGAAGAAAATGACGATGGTAAAGGTAATGGAACAAATGAGGTGCAGATCAATGAAATGGACGTGTTGCAGATGAAGAATAACGTTATTCCCAAAGGCTTGATACCTCTAGAAGAACTCTTTGATCAAGATGATGTAGCTTGCAAGCCAACATTGCAGCCAACAGAGAAGGGTGTGGAAGAGGTCAATATCGGAACAGCTGCAAATCCTAAATTGATAAAATTGTCCAAAGCATTGCCGCCAAAGATCAAGGACAAATATATCAGTTCGATGTCTTCATTTGCATATGTGTTTGCTTGGGACTATTCCGAATTAAAGACATATGACACCAATATAATTCAACACACTATACCCATCAAGCCCAATCAAAAACCATTCAGACAGAAGTTGAGAAGGATAAATCTAAAGTTGCTGCCATCTATTGAAAAGGAGATCAAAAGGTTGTACAAATCAGGGATCATTGTGCCAATCAGATTTTCAGATTGGATCTCTAACTTGGTGCCCATAAGGAAGAAGACAGGTGAGATTCGCTTATGCATTGATTTCAGAAATCTCAACAAAGTTTCATTGAAGGAAAACTATCCACTCCCCAAAATGGACCATATACTTCAACAAGTAGTGGGAGCATCTCGTATGTCACTGCTTGATGGTTATTCCGGACATAACCAAGTTTCTATCCATGAGGATGACTGAGACAAGACAACGTTCACCACTCCATGGGGAACCTTTCATTACACTAAAATGCCTTTCGGTTTGAAGAATGCGGGTGCCACATTTCAGCGTGCAATTGACTTGGCTTTTGCAAATGAGAAGGATGCCTTTTTGGTAGCGTATTTAGATGATTTGACGGTGTTTTCCAAATATGATGAAGAGCACATGTACCATCTTAAAACTGTCTTCCTAAAGTGCAAAAAATATGGCTTGTCGTTGAATCCAAAGAAGAGCTTGTTCGCCATGGAAGAAGGCAAACTACTTGAGCACATTATCTCAAAATATGGCATTCGTATTGACCCAGCATGTGTGCAAGAAATTCAACAGATCGATCTGCCTCGGAATAAAAAAGAGATACAATCATTCAATGGTAAGATGAATTTCCTACGCCACTTTGTACCCAATCTTGCTGAGCACCTAAGAGAGATGACAAACATGCTTAAGAAGGACAACCAAGTGAAATGGACGGAAGAGGCTGTAAAATCTTTCAATTTGGTCAAATTGGCTCTTTCCTTAGCTCCAGTTCTAGTCAGCCCGGACTACACTCAGGATTTCATATTGTTTTCATTTGCTTCAGAGCATACTATGGCAGTGGTGTTATTGTAGAAGAGAGATGATCATGAAAGACCCATTGCATTTTTCAGCAGAGCTATAAGACACGCATCCTTAAAGTACAACATCATTGAGAAGCAAGCTCCTGCACTTGTGAAGGCATTGAAAGATTTCCAGGTGTATATTCTATATTCTCACATTCTAGCCTATGTTCCTAACACTGTTGTAAAAGATGTTTTAGTGCAGACCGATCTGGAAGGAAGAAGAGGCAAGTGGATTACAGCCTTGCTGGAATATGATGTGGAAATAAAGCCCACAAAGCTGGTGAGAGGACAGGGATTGGAGAAGCTAATGGCTGAATCAAACTTGAATGGCTTGGACATAAATCTGATCATTGCAATGTCCAATGAGAATGAGGAAGAATCGTTAATTCAGGTATCTGAAATGTTTGCTCTTTCTCCATGGTATTCAGATATCATATATGTGCTCAAAAATTTGTCACCACCGCCCGACATGACTAGAAACAAAGCGATAACACTCAAATTGAAGGCTGCCAAGTTTTGCATTCTTAATTCTGCACTGTATTGGAAGGATCCCGGTGGCGTATTGTTAAATTGTTTGGT
>APFE030046842.1:71252-81551 GCA_000404065.3 Pinus taeda | reverse complement strand
AAATCAAAAAGGATGGTAGAGTTTTGTCATAAATATCACATCATTTTGGGTCACTCAACTGCCTATCATCCGCAAGGCAATGGATTGGCAGAATCTTCGAACAAATCATTGGTCAACATAATCAACAAGCTGCTGGAAATAAACAAGAAGAGCTGGCATAAGTGGTTGGTAATTGTGATTTGGGCAGATTGGGTCAGTCAAAAGAAATCCATAGGTACGTCACCGTTTGAGCTTGTTTATGGAGTTGATACAGTATTCCCTACCTCTCTTGCTGCCCCGGTAGTCAAACTTCTTCAGGAGGCTGGCAGTGAAGAAGATCCCATGCAGAGACGGTTGAATCAAATGGTCCACTTGCAGCACACCAGAGAAGAATTTTTCAGGAACACAGCCAAATTGCAAGAGAAAATCAAGAAAATTTATGGCAGAAAGGAAAAGGTGGATTAATTTCAGGTGGATGATGTGGTGCTGAAGTGGGATGCAAGGAATGAGGAGAAAGGCAAGCACGGTAAGTTTGAGAACCTCTGGAAAGGTCCTTTAAAGATTGCAGCATATCGGGGGCAGAATGCCTTTCTTCTGAAGGAAATGAACGGGAAGATTGTCCATGAGGGCCGATCAATGGTCGGCTGCTTAAGCGGTACCATTTCTAAGTTGTTAATGCTTCTTCCACCATCACTGTAAATACCATTTTATTTCAGTTTAGTTAGAGTTGGTCAAGTTAGCCTTTAAGTCATTTCAATTCAAGTTTGAGTCAGTCTTTTTTGGTCATTTATGTTTCATAAATGAGTCAGAGTTCGGTATTATTTATCGAAATGATGACTCCATAGCCCAATGGACGAACGCACTGTCTAGCTCTTCCAGAGATCTACTATTCTTGGCACCTCCAAGGAGCTACCATTCCCCATTGGAGGCAATGTTAGAGTCGGTCTGGTCAGTCCTCCGCCAGAGATCAAAACTCTTTATGCATTTCATGTTTAGGTGTCCTGCTCCATTCACCCTGCTGCATTCGGCTAGGGGCATGCCACAATCTGACGGAGAAATTCATGCTAGTCATTACCCCATGTCTGGCCCCTGCTGGCTCAAGTCTTTTGTCAATAATCATGAAAGTCCATGACAGTCAAGGTCTGGTCCTTTAAAGGACAACAATCATTTTCGGTGTTTAGGTATAGGGATTCATCAATTTGGTCTTTGAACATGTCCAGTAAAGCTATGCAGGCTAGAGTGAGGCCCTTACATAGTTATGGTTCAGAGAGTTTCATCGTCATGTGGATAGACTTCGACTCTTCTTCAAAAATTTGTTTCGAAGAAAAGTCAAATAGTGTCATTTATGACAAAATTTTCAAAAAAATCGTCAGTTGATTTCTTCAATGCAGTCATGGTTTTCGTGGCCAAATGTCCTGTCATGTAATCCCTGCAAAGAGTGCCGAAAATTTCATTATTTGAGCTAAAGTTTCAAAGGGAACGTGAAAATCAGTATGCTTTAAAGTGAGTGAAAAAGTGCCAAAACATAACATTAGCAAAATGGGTTTTGAGGAAACAAAAATCTAACCCATCACTTCCAAAGCTATATATACAAGTTTTCATCAAAATCAAAGGCATTGAGCTAATCCAAGCCTTGGAGAAACGTTGCAAAAAGTGTGAGTGTGCAATCGTGAGGTTTGAGTGAGTTGGAGGCAGTTTTAGAGGGCGCAGCGCATATACCCAGGAGCACAACGCACATAGAGCCTGCCCGCAGTTGAAATTTTCCAAAGGCGCGGTGCATACCCAGGGCACAACACACTGGGCTTTTCGCGCGGCGCACACAGACCAAGGGCCAAAACAAGTCCCCAATCACTTCCAAATTTTTGTGAAGCACACCAAATTGAAAGGTAGGCCTTATAACATCACTTTCTCATCACATTTTATCAATGATATGGTGTTTATAGAGATGTTTGAATGTCACCAAAATGCATAAAATCAATCATACAAAATCACCAAGAAAAATGGTGCCTAGGGTTGCTAAAGTGTGTTGTTAGTACCAAGGTTCCTTTCCACCCATCATTTTCCTCTCACCTACCATTTTTCCTATCCTCCCTTTCTCCTTTCTCCTAATACCCCTGCCCTAAATTACTACCAAACCCTCTCCTCTATCCCTCCACTATTTGGTCAACACAAAACCCCAAACCCTACCCCATCAAAATACCCAAACTCCTCCCATATCCCTAACAAATTTCTCCCTATAACCCCTATTCCCATTACATCACTCCCTTCCTAATACTCCCTGTTTCATTGTTCCCCTTGGTGACAGATATCACAAAGGCACCCTGCCTCACACCATCATCAAAGGGAAGCATAATGACAGTCCATACTGCAGTGATGACATCACAGCATTCGTCAGAGTATGAGATGGAGACACAGAGTGACTCATCCTCAGAAGAGCAGGCTCCGAGGAGACATCACAAGAGTGGTAAACATGTCAGAGATGAGCCCACTGCCCTCACTGAATTACAATCATGCCCTCTTGCCATGTCATGTTTCCAACACCTAGCATGTTTTGAATTTGGTCAAAGGGTGGAAAATGTTAGAGTTCATCATGAGTTGGCCTGTCTATTTGTGCTTCATCTACATTGAGGTCAGTCTATCTTGGCCGGGGTCACTTTCACATTGACACCCGAAGCTATATCAGTGGCAACAAGTATACCAAATGTTGGATAACAGTGGCATAAGAAGAAAAAGGTGGATAGGCAACACTATGAGCCTTACATCAAGGCCAGATTCTTGAGCCAGCTCACAAGAGTCTTTCCCTTCATATACTTGAAAGATGAGTATGCTCCACTCATGAGATTGATCATGAAATATTTCAGCTGTGAGGGGAGGTTCTCTCGACTATATGCCTATCACGTCTGGTTTCTCATGCACTTTACCAGGGTGAGAATGATGAACCTATCGTTTTTCATATGCAGGAACATAGAGAGGATGAACACCTTCATGTTGCATAAGACCCCTCAGCAGCAACTTAACAGTGTGTTTCACTTTTCTCTTATCCAGATTTTGGTAGATCATCAGTTGGGATTGCAGGGCGTTGCTTGGGAGGACTTCATCTCCCGTGACTTCTTCAGCACATCACAGGTACTATCAAAGCCAAAGTAGGATATGGGTGGTCCTTCTCATCAGCATGAGCACCATGAGACCACTACCATGCCAGTTTTTGTTACATGTTAGAGAGGCAGTAGGCACTTGTTTGCAGCAGCAAAGCAAGTGTTATATCCACCCAGGGTGGAAGGGGCCTCACTTCTGGCATCAACGGCATAGGTACTGGACAAGGGCAAGAAGCCTGTGCATGATGAGGGGCCATTAGGTGTACAGGAGACCGATGTCATCCTCATTCAGGATGATGAGGCATAGGCGGAGAATGCCCGACTTAGGATGACCATTCAGGAGCAGGACACAGAGATCCAAGACTTTATACTCAATGTGGAGAGGGCCCGATGGATCATCAAGTATCTGGAGTAGAGGAACAAGCAGCTTGAGGACCAGCAGGCAATCATGGAGCTGCAAAGCATCCATGAAAATCGACAAGCTTCCCAGCAAAGGAGGGTCGAGCTCACTACCTTGGAGCAAGAGATCAACAATGAACGTGAGTCATGGTTAGAGTGGGTCAACATACACCTAGAGAGACTGCTGGAGAAGGCTAACAGAGATAAAACCATACTGAGGAGGATGGCTTGTCATTACAGGGCATGGAACATGAGTGCAAAGGCCCAGATCAGGAGCTTGAAGGCAAAATTGAGCTGAGCAACAAAAGAGGAAAAAGAGCAAGATCAGCTTCGAATCTTGGCTGAAGCTTCTATGGCCAAGAATAGTGCCTCTTAGAGAACCTGTAGCCCAAATTTCAAGAAATTTGGGACAATTTTGGTCACATGGAAATTTTTTGGCACAAACACAGGTTGTTTTCTCTATACGCAACGCGCCACCGGCACGTCGCGTAGGATTGGGAGCTCCAAATGAGAAATGGTTTTCATTTTTGGATTTAGCATGCAAAATCATGACTACTAGCACTCGGGCAAGAAATGTGGGAATGATTTGAGTCTCCAGGAGGTCAAAAACACCTAAACAAAGGCCTCATTGCCCCTATTTTGACACACAGGAAGCAGTCTTGGGAGAATGAAGATTTGGAAGGGAAAATGAGATCCAAATTCAAAAATTCCACTTGGGTTGGAAATTAGGCAGGCCAGGCTTTCCAACAAGCACACTTGGGCACCTTTTGGACTCCCACAAGTTCCTCAAAACCTCCCTCAAAGTGGCGCGGCGTATACAGAAATGGCGTGGTGCATATAGGAAGAAAGGCCCAAATTGCCTCTGTTTCGCAAAATTTCGCTTTGCAACTTTTCATAAGTGGGCCCCCTCATCTACACTTCACTTTTTCGGAACCAAAGGTGGAATTTAAAGTATTTTCACTCCAGATAGGCATTTATTCAAGTGGCGAATGAAGGCAAAGGGTCACCCAAACCATTTGTCATGTTTGTGGTGCTCCACCTGTAGCTGATGTTTGGCTCTCCACCTTCATTTTGTAATGATCCGAGTAACTCCCCAACCCTTGGGTGTTCTATCTCTTCATGGCACATTCTATATATTGTATGCAAACCATTTGCAAAGGGTTGGCTGGCTTGTAACTTCTGGGAGACTGTGGGAAAGAAACTTTGTTTCTGCATTGTATATTTTTTACAGAGGATTAATGAAAGGCAGTGGCTCTATTTCATGAGATTCATGTGGTTGTGAGTGTAGCAAATGTGTCTCTTATGTTTCATATGTATCTTGTTATGTTTCATAGTTCATTTCATATTCATTTCCAGTGAAATTTTCTAAGTTAACTAAGGTAGAATTCAATTTTCTTGCTCTGCATGTGGGAAAATTTCATGTTCAGTGTTCATTCTTCTGTTGAAAAGGATTCATGTTGTCCATGCCCTTTTCACCCTCTTAATCAATCTCTCCATTCTGCACTATCTTAAACTAAATGGGTAGGCTTTCCGCCTATCTTGCCTCACGAAGTAATCCGTACCTTTGTATTAAGTTATCTATTCATTGAGGTTCATTGGTCCCATACCATCCCAGAAACACAGTCATTCATAAAAATCACTTCTTGTATCCATATTCACTTACTAGCCTAAGATAAATAGTTCACTGTAAGTCATCTCAGGCCTTTTCGTTTATCTATCCACTGAGTGTGACTCGGAGAGAGCCCTCTCCTGTTCTGGTAGGGCTAGCTACCAGACTGAGCATGGTTTATGGTTACCCTGAATTTTGCCTTCTTTCAACCTAAGGCGGATTTAGGTGCTAAGAGGGGTCATGCGGGTAGAACCTATGAGCCAGGCGCTGAGGAAATTGGGGATCAATTAAGCTACTACTTAGGAGAGGTTCTCGTCTTCCAAAGCCAACGCGAATGCTGGGATGTAGTTAGAAATTCTTGTGGACAAGGAACTGCTAGGAATCATGGGTGGGATGTCATGCAAGAAAATGCCAGAGGATATGCACCTATATCTTGGGTAGAGGGGAAAGGGTTTAATAACCATGGTTGGCCTACTACTGGTAAGAGGCAGAACTCACTAGCTTGGTCATGTCAAGGGGAAGATAACCCACTTGCGGTCGTGAGGAGATGGTTTTGGAGACATGGGCTCAGTGTTGGTGGCTGGAGGTCAGCCCCTCCTAGGGATTGGAACTCTGACCATGAAGGCCCTGGCACTGAAATCAAAGGGGAAGGGGAGGAGTGCACTAGTAACTCAACTCAGGGACGAGAGCATTTCCATACTATGTTGAATTATTTTTGGTTAACGAATTGTTGCTCTGAATAGGTTTTGAGCATTTCCACCATGGCTCGACCAACGAAAATATGTGGCCGTGGTAGACGGGCCCAGGTGCCCATAAATGAAAAGGACCCAGGCATGTACAAGCCTTGTAGGGGGAGGCATACCGTGAAGGTACTGATGAAGGCATTCGGAAAATCTTAGAGCCAAATGGGAAAAGGAAATTAAGTAGGGCAACGAGACTAAGGAGGACATGTAATAGTGGAGGTCCCTTGTCTCGGACCCTGGAAACGCTAGAGGCAAGATAACACAATTCAAACAGACCTTATACCTCTCTTGGTTGATGAAAGGCCTGTTGGGCAAGCGAATGGAGTACATATCGATGGGTATGGTTGTTTCCCTTCAAGGTATGTCGAGCTACAAACAAAAATTCCAGATATTATAATTTCAACTCCACAAGCAAGATATTAGGCTGGGCAAAATAAAGAGGCATATACCTTGTATCCTAGAACTGTTGGAGATTCCTGGATCAAATGTCAAAGACCCTACGCTTGTGCAATCGGCTTCGCAAGAGTAGAATGTCTAGTTAATCTCCCTTGTTTAATTTTGTTTTATATGCGAATAACTTTTACTTTTCATTATCCAAGTAAATGTATTAAGATAGAAATCTCGTGCTTGGTTATGAAACATAGACATATATAGCTTGGATAGCAAGACTAGAACTATTTTGTTTCTAGATCATATAAAATGTGGACAGGTGGCCAATAGACATGGTTTCCCAATGGGCAAGTTAAGTCCACTTAGCCAATCTATGTGGTGTAAATTTTATTATAAATGAATAGAAATAGAGGACCCTGCCATGATTAACAAAATAAAAATAAATAATAATAATAATACTAATAAATAATTAGTATAACATAATTATTTTAAATGATTATAATAATAATTATATATAATAATAATAATTTTTCTTATAATATCTATTTTTTAATATTCTTATTATTATATATATTATAAATATGGATATTAATTTTATGATTAATATTACATTTAGCCATTAATGTTTATTTACAGTTTTCAACCACATTTACTAAAGTCGCTAGGTTTATGATATTAAGAATCCCTAAGGTTTATTAATCCCTTCGGTTTATAATATTAATAATATTGTTGGTGTATCTATCATTTGGGTTTAAAATATCAATCCTTGGTGTTTAAAATATTAAATTATGACTTTATAAATGCCTTATCTTTTTAAAATTGATCGCTTGGGTTTGTCGATCACTTAGGGTTATAATATTTGTCCCTTTGGTTTACTAATTCCTTTCGTTTATAATATTAAACCCTTGGTTTTATAATATTAATAATTCCTTGGGTTTATAATATTAATAATCCTTTGAGTTTAAAATATTAATTCTTACAGTTAATCGATTGGGTTTGTTATCCCTATAGTTTATTAATTCCTTGGGTTTATAATATTAATATTATTGTGACTTTATCACTCCCATGGGTTTAAAATATTAATTCCTCAGTTTATAAATACAATGTTCTTAATATTGATGGTTTAGGTTTGTTAATCCCTAAGGTTTATGATATCTATCCCTTATGTTTACTAATTCTTTGGGTTTATAATATCAAATCCTTGCGTTTATTAGTCCTTTGGGTTTATAATATTAATAATTCCTTGGGTTTATAATTTAATCCTTTCTATTTATAATACCAATGACCGTTTGGGTTTGTTAATAGCTTGAGTTTAGAATATTAATTCCCACAGTTTATTAGTTCCTTGGGTTTTCAATATTTATCTCATCGCTTTATTGATCTCTTAGATTTATAATATTTATCACTTGGGTTTACTAATTCAGTAGGTTTATATATTAATATGGGTTTATTAATCCCTTAGGTTTTAAATGTTTGTTAGGGTTTGTTAATCCCATATATTTTTAATAGTGATTCCTTCGGTTCGTTGATCCTTCAAGTTATAATATTTACCAATTGGGTTTACAATATTAAATATTTGGATCTATTAGTCACTTTAGTTTATAATATTAAAAAAAAATTGGGTTTATAATTTAATCCCTTGGGTTTAAAATATTAACTCTTAGGAGTTATTAATATCTTGGGATCAAAATTTAAGACACAAAAAGATTAATAAACCCTAAAATTTAACATATAAAGATTTAAACCTTATAGTTTATAATACTAAACCCTTGGGTTTAAATTTTATAATATAAAATATTACATATTATTAAATAATAATATATTATTATATATTAGTAAATAAAATATTCTTATGATGATGATGATGATGGTTAATGTCCACTAAGACCAAACTTTGGTCTATCGGGCCTAAAGAAACGAATTATTTATTTTGATTTAAGATTTTATTCCTATGCTCAAAAAGCTTGGAGAGAACCCTCCCGATGTCACTGTATTTTTGACAACGTAAAAGGCTAGGAAGGTTAGTATTGCAGAAAAGATTTTGAAACCGAGATCTAATGTGGTTGTGCGTGGGGCACTCTAACAGGAAGTGATTTTCATCCTCGATGTTCGTATTCTCATAGAGATGGCAGAACCTTTCCATCCATGGTGTTTTAGGAACTGCCCAATGACCCGTTTCACTATGGAGCTCATGAGAGTTCACTCTAATCTTGGCTATATTAATTTTCTTCTTTGAGCTAGTTAAAACAGAGAGATACTTTTGATCTTCTAGGGTGGCGTTGATGACCTCCTTATAATATCTTAATTTTGTTTAGCTGCTAAATCTTTCTCACACCGCACTTTTTCTTTGAACTTAGAAGTAACAATATTTTTTATGTTATTAATGTTTTGCAATGCAACATTCTCGTCGATCTCCCAATGGTTTAACCAAGCCCTGGTGTCTTTATACCAACCTTGTTTGAGCCTTAGGTGGTTTTGGATGGAATTTAAAGCTAGCTTAGGAAGTCTATGGTATCCTATGTTATTAAGTTTGTGCTTGTACAACAGAAGCCTAGTCATAGCTAGGCTCTCAATATTATTATATTAATACTATAAACTATATATTAAACTAAAATATATTATACTATTACTTAGAAATAAGATATATATATAGATATCTTATTTCTAAGTAATAGTATAATATATTTCAGTTTAATATATAGTGTATATATGTTATAGTATTAATTATAAGTAAATATATTGGCAATCCTCATCATGGTGATCTAGATTTTTAAGCTCGTAACCTGTCGACCCTTTGTTTCTTGTTGGATTTATAGAAAATTTGAGCATTATATCTTGATCACAGAACATAAAATCTGAAGGTATATAATATTGAGTTTAAATATAATTATAGTATTATTAAATTATAAATCTTTGATTTTAATCCTCAACTTTATAACATATTTAAATAAACACTTGGATTTATTTTTAGTGTTTAATATTAATATATTAATAATATATTAAGATGTTTAGTCATTTAAGTTAATTTAATATTATACACTGAATAGATAATATTATGATACTATAGTACATATAATTATATTATATTTTTAGTTTAATATACAATATGTATTTATATTTCTATATACATATTTATTATAATAATATATATACTATTATTATATATTACTACAAATAATTATCACTCTTTTTATTATATATATATTATTATATTTTAGTTAATATATATAACAATGATTAGATATGGGTAACAAAGGGATGAAAGGGAGCTCTACTAAGAAGAAGGTGATGCTGCTTGCGCTAGGGCTCGAGCGTTAACCCTATTACCAGTCTCCTCTGTGCTTTTGGCGATCGTGCTACAACACTCCCGCTGAGTTCTTCACCATGGATTTGCCCTTGGGAGGGGCGAGCTCAACCCCCCCTCCACCTACCGGTACCTCCTCTGACAAGATAGGACGCGCAGAACCTCTAATAAATCCAGGCACTCTCCCACGGACTGATCAGGACACTAAACCTGTCGTCGATGTCGCTGGGGACTCTGCTGCAGGTTCTGGGCCACCGATGATAAAGGCATGGACCAAAAGGCCTCAACATCACAGCCAAAGGCGTCTTCTACAACATGCATCCCGAAGATTGTAGAAAGAATCAAAGTAGATCTCCCCAATTAAAGAATCAACAACCAAATCTAATATATGAGGGATCATGCACTCATAGGCAAGTTCCTCGGATTCTGGCCAACTGAAAAGGCCTTGAATGGATTGATAGCTTCCAAATGGAAACCTAAAGGACAAGTTACTCTACAGCTTGGCCCCAAAGGCTTCTTTACCGCTACTTTCAACTATTTGGAGGGCAGATCTCGCATCTTCGAGGGAGGCCCGCATTTCCTTAACTCTTTAGGCCTGTACCTTCGAGAATGGAGAGAAAGGTTCAACCCAGACAAAGAAGACTTCAATTGGGCTCCAGTTGTAGGAATTTACAGGGTAAGTTCCTCAGACAAAACACCAAAAGGACACTGCTCACAAACAGATCACAGATCAATACACCAGTATTTTGACGTGATTAAAACCCTCAGAGAGGGAAACAG
>APFE030046842.1:49526-71242 GCA_000404065.3 Pinus taeda | reverse complement strand
TTTTGGCATACCAAGCCCGAGGAGCTTGCTTGAGACCATAAAGAGATTTCTTAAGTCGACATACAAGGCTGGAGTCTGTTTGGATGAAGCCAATGGTTGTTCCATATAGATTTCTTCATGCAAGTCCCCATGCAAGAAGGCAGATTTAACATCCATCTGATGGACTTCCCATTTTAAAGAGGCAGCAAGGGAAAGAACAAGGCGGATAGAGTTCATTTTGGCAACAAGGGAGAAGGTTTCAGTGTAGTTAGTGCCTTCAACCTGTGAAAAGCCCTTAGCAACAAGACGAGCTTTATGTTTATCAACTTTCCCATCTGGTCCATACTTGGTTCTGTAAACCCATTTACATCTAAAAAGTTTGCGTCCCTTTGGTAGAGGAACAAGATCCCATGTATCATCTGCCAACAATGAATGATATTCTTCATTCATAGCTGCTTCCCAATGTGGATGGCCTGAAGCTTCTGCAAAAGTGTCAGGATCATGATTTACTGGAGCTTGAGCCAGTAAAGAAGAGGCCCTTTCAAACTGAGAACGTGTACGGCGCTGATCTGAAGGATCACCGGCAAGATCACCTACTGCATCCCGAGTAGCACGGACCCATCTTGGAAGTTGAGGATCCTGAGAAGGTGGGGGAGGATTGTCATCCTCACTTTCATCATCTGAAGAAGAAATGTTTTCAAAAGTAGAAGAGATAGGAAGAGGTGGCACATCCGCCGGACTAGGCTCGCAGGCCGATTTATTTTCATCAAATTTTACATCTCTTCTAATGATAACATTTTTGGACTTAAATGGAATAAGTCTATAACCTTTTACATCTTCAGAATATCCAACAAAAGTACATTTCTCACTCCTAGGTTCTAAAGCTTTATGCTTTTCATCTGGAATATGGGCCCATGCTTCACTTCCAAAAATACGAAAGTGACTTACATCTGGTTTAATGGAACTCCAAGCTTCTTCTGGAGTGATATTCTTTAGAACCTTAGTAGGAGTGCGATTTATTATATAATTTTCACAATTAATTGCTTCGGCCCAAAAACTAAGACTGAGTCCTTTAAATTGCAACATACAATTAGCCATTTCCTTTAAGGTGCGATTTTTGCTTTCAGCTACACCATTTTGTTGTGGAGTGTATGGAACAGTATGTTGCATTTGAATTCCATTTTCGGTGCAAAAGTTGATGAATGTGTTTTTAACATATTCTCCACCATTATCAGTTCTTAGTTTAAGAATTTGATGTCCAGATTGTTTTTCAACAAAGGCTTTGAAGGCCAAAAATGTGTTAAATACTTCGCTCTTGAGTTTTAAGAAGTATACCCAAGTGCGTCTGGAGAAATCATCAATGAAAGTTAAGAAATACTTGCTGCCAGAGAATGAAGCAACAAGAAGTGGACCACATAAATCACTGTGCACAAGCTGTAAAGGGGCTGAGGCGTGCCAAGAGGCACGTTTTTCAAAACTGTCCCGATGATGTTTTCCGAGTACACATCTGGAACAAACATCATCTCTGCAAGATACCATAGGAAGACCTGTCACCATATTTTCTTTACATAGATGTTGAAGGGAGCGATAGTTTAAGTGACCAAATCGCTCATGCCAAAGTTTGCTCACTTCATCATTATGAGCAACAAATACTGAGGGAAGATTTGATGACCCAAAGTTGTGAAATTTATACAACCTTGTGGAATCATCAGCAATACCAGTAGCTAGAATCTGTTTAGGATCTCTTAGATCCTTGATTACAACATCATGAGGTGAAAATTCAACAATTTTACCTTCACCTGAATGAGTTATCTGATATACAGATAGAAGGTTGCTGGATAAGGTTGGAACACATAATACATCATTAAACTGACCATTGTCTAGATGAACAGTTCCAGTCCCTACAACATTAAGATATCTATCATCACCAACATATATATTTTTGGTGTTACAATCATTTAAAGAAGAAAACATGGCTTTGTTTTTGGCCATGTGATAAGAGGCTCCAGAATCAATGAGCCACTCATGAGAATGAGAAGAAGAAGATACATTTAATGCATAACCAGACTGAGATGATTGACAACGACATGCAGAAAGTGCCATTCCTGAAGATGAAGTTGAAGTTGAAGTAGAAGAATGCTCCACATGGATGTTATGTTTCTTCATTACGGCTTCCAAGGCTTCCATCTTCTTAAAGCATTTAGATTCTAAGTGGCCATCTCGATTAAAAAAGTTACAATGTCTATCAGTCTTCTTCCATTTGTTTTTATTGGTCTTATCATTTTGCTGAAATGATCTTTCATTTTGAGACTGAGTTTGCTTAGGACCCTTTTTTGGTTTAGGACCATTCTTTTTAGGATATGACTTCTTAGGATTCTTTAAATTTGGTTGCTGCTGGGCGGCTAATGCTTTCTTGGAAGAGTTTCCAAGATTAAGAAGACCAAGGTGTAAGAGTTTTTCTTGTTCTCTTATTAAAGAATCACAAAAAGATTCAAAGGAAGGGGCCTTGTAGTCTTTTCCTTGACAAATGAAAGCTTCCCTTGTAGAATGGAAGGTGGAAACAAATACAGAGTAGGCTGGTCCCAACTTAGTAAGGATGGAATAAATAAGGTTACTATCTTCTTTCTTAACCTTAACACCTTCCAAGAGATATCTAAGGGTCTTGAATTTGGACAAGAAATCTTCAATGCAAGAAATATTATTAGGATCCAATGTAAGCAACTCATTTTCAAGTTGATGGGCTCTAATTTCATTTTTAATCCCAAAAACTTTAGTGATTTGTTCCAATGCTTCATGAGGAGTATCAAGTTCTGCAATATGGAATCTAAGATCAGGAGAAATAGACATCCCTATCAAACCACGTGCTTGATCTTGTCTATTTTCCCATTTTGCAACCTTGTCTTCATCTTTTGGTTTCTTCTCTTGGCCCGTGACTATTCTGTAGAGACCTTTACTTCTAAGTAAATCTTCCATGTAGGATGCCCATTGGAAGTAGTTAGTGCTGTCAAGAATGACTTGGCATGGACTTTCCATTTTAAAAAAACTGAAGCTGAAGATGCTGAAAGTAAGTGTTCCAATGGATAGATCTCGAAAAATTAGGCTGTTTTAAAAAAAACGGCTCTGAAAAAAGCTTCCGGATGAAGAAGTTATGGCTTTTTGAAAAAAAATTGTTGAAGTCGCCGGCAAAGTGCGCGAATGTGCGGGAATGAAAAAAAAACGCCCCCACAAAATGAAGATTTGAACCCAAGACCTCTACTCTCTTAAAAAATTTGAGAGAGAGAGAGAGAGAGAGAGAGAGAGAGAGAGGGCCTTGGGTTGCGTGCTTGCCTTGAGAAAGCTTTTTTTTCCTACAAAACAAAAACACAAAACCCAACACGAATATGCGAAGAAAAATGAACCTTATGGCTCAAAGTTAGCTTTAGCCGGAAACTAAATATTTTTCTCAATGTTTCTGATTTTCCAAGATCACACTAAGGTGCAGGGAAAAGAGCATACGCATGAGAAAAAAAAACTTCCTTTCTGTTTCTAATTTGCCCAGATCGCTCAGAGTCGCAGGGAAAAGAGCATATGTAGAAATGAAAGGTATAGATCCGGTAACAAAAAAAGCTAAATAAACAGAAACCTAAATAACCAGAGAGAAAATAATAGTAAACTGCAGATAAACACTGTATACCTCCAGATCTAAAAAATGACGCAGATAGGGCTACCCGAAACCTTTTCACGTGAAACGAAAGGGGTTTCTCACTGGAACAGATCCTCCGAACACAACAGAGCAGTCCTCTCGGCCCGAAAGCAGTAAGAAACAGTAGATCTAGGAAATGACAGCCGCATGCAGTTCTACCGGCTTCAGATTTGGATCACCAACGAACGCGGCCTTCAAATAGCTCTGATACCATGTAGGAATTTACAGGGTAAGTTCCTCAGACAGAACACCAAAAGGACACCGCTCAAAAACAGATCACAGATCAGTACACCAATATTTTGACGTGGTTAAGACCCTCAGAGAGAGAAACAATCCACGCCCTGCGCCAACGTGGCTACTACAGGCAATTTATTAATAAAAGAATGAAAATTTACATAAGCTTCTCTCATGCACGGTTAACCTACAAATGACCCTCCATGCGCTTTAAATTGAATTCATGGACCAATCGGGTGTCAAGCCACGGATCAAGTCTCGGTAATACCGAGGAGAGAATGAACTGTCGGATTGTAAGTTACAAAATGTACAACGGTAAAGAAACACACTTTACATAAATCTATACCTAACTCTATACTAGACCAAGTTGAACTTAACTATTTCCTATGTGTCGGAATATCCTAACACCAGTATGGATACGCATGTATTCTCTTCCATTGGAATACTAGAATGAGGAGACCTTAAAGGACATAGGTAACAGCATGGGGGTATTCATCAAAGCTGCCGAGGAAACCAAAACTCGAAGATACAACTCCTACGCCAGGATCTGTGTAAACATGCATATGACCAAAGCACTCACGGACTCGGTAAGTCTATTTCATGATGATTTTGAATGGATCCAAACAATAGACTACGAGCATATTCCTTTTCATTGCAGAAAATGCCATGAACATGGCCATCTTTTCAGGGATTTCCCTCTAAATCTTTAGTCCAAAGCCCCAGTTAATGAGACTAGCAAAGATACTAAAGGATTTACAAAGGTCCCTAGTCACAGACGGCATGCCAAGAAAACTCCAGTAGCCCCAGATAGCTCCAAAAAACTTGACACCCAGAACAGATTTGAAATTTTGACCTCCCAAAATACAACAAAGGATCACCCTGAAATCCCTCTTGCAGATCCCTCTCCTTCCTCAACCCCCCAGACTCTAAAATCTTCATTTCTGATCTCAACCTTCACTCTTACTAGCTTTCCCGCCTCTACCTCTTCTAAGAAAATAGATCTAGAGACTGCCCTGCAGTCTTCCTCTATGGAGATAGATGCAGCTCTAGCTCTCAATATTCATCAAAAGACAATCAAGGAAGAACAAAATACTTTGATACACATGGATGAGGAACCAAAAAGCATAGATCTGGAAGGTCTGGACATTCTCAAATTGGAAATAGCATGCAGACAGAAAGAATTTAATAAAATACCCCTCCGAGAAATCGAAAGGAAGGAAGGAGTTCTAGCCAGAGCACAGCATAAGAAATGTCTAGGGATTCAGGCCAGCAGTCCTTGGGATGGAAAGAAAATCTTGAAAGACACAAAGAAACGAGGGCACAAAACGGATTTGCAAAGGACCATTATCATCGGAGAAATGCTTGTGGAATCTAGTAGATTCCCCAAGCTGACAAAGTTCTTCAAAGCTCTTCCCCACTGTTCCTCATGAAGCTCATCTCATGGAATGTGAGAGGGCTTAACAGCCCCACAAAACATAGAATGTTAAAAATTTTGATCTAGCAAGAAAAGCCTTCAATAGTCTTTCTTCAAGAGACAAAAAGTAATAGCACTCTATTGGAAAGGATTCTAAATAAGGTCTGGTTAGGATGTTGCTCAGTCTCAGTGGACGCTTCAAGTGCTTCAGGAGGGATGGAAATCTTGTGGAACCCACAGGTACTATCCCTTCAAGACTTTCAAGCCTCACACTTGTTCATTCAATAAACCTTTCATCTCATTGGGACCAACATCCATGGCCATCTCTCTAATGTATATTTTCCACAAGATTTACAAACAAAGTTGGATCTATTGGACACACTCATAGCTCTCAATTCAGATAGGCAATTTCCCCTTTGGATTGGTGGCGGTGACTTCAATATAATAACGGCATTGGAGGAAAATCAGGTGGTAGATCGAAGCTAGAAGGTGACAACATTGGCTTCAAAGACTTCATCCATAGCAATCAGTTAATGGACCTTAAGACTTCAAATGGTATGTATACCTGGACTAATAAAAGGAGGGGACCACAGCATATAGCTTCCAGGTTGGACTATTTCCTTATATCGGATAATGCCATACATCTGGGTGGGGACTTTCATGCTTCCATCATGCCTCAAGTGGGTTGATCACTGGCCCATAATGCTACAGTGGTCGCGTCCAGGCACAAAGTGAAATAGACCTTTTTGTTTTAAAGCCTTTTGATTCTCTCATCCCAACTTCAAAGCAGTAGTCAACGAGGCTTGGAAATCCTTCATTCCCCCTGTAGGAGCCAAGATGTTCTAGTTCCAAAAAAAATTAAAATACCTCAAACAAGTTCTAAAATTATGGAATCGGACTCAGTTTGGTAACATCTTTGAACATCGAAAAAAGTTGGAGCAGCAGATGAATTCACTACAACATAGTATCATCTTGGAGGGAAGAACGATAGATTATGCGCAATAGCAGCAGACCCTCTTGACCAAGATCGAAGCACGAAGGTAGCAAGAAGAAATCCTATGGCGACAAAAATCCAGAATCAGATGGCTTAAGGAAGGGGAGAAAAATACAAAAAAATTTCACAGATCTACTATTCAAAGGAGAATGCAAAATAACTTCGCCTTCATTAATAATCGACAAGGGGAGAAATTAGAAGTGCATGAAGAAGTGGAACAGGAATTCAAAGAGTACTTTCAGGATATTCTTCGGGAGCCACCAGGATGCAGGGATCAAGCCATTCGATCACTCACGCGGCATATTCATAAAATCATTACGGAGGACCACAAAAATATGCTGCTCCAGCCCATCTCTATGCAGGAAGTGGAGGATGCCATGGCCCAACTTAAGGATGGAAAAGTGCCTAGACCTAATCGCTTTACAGCCAACTTCTTTCATGCGTTTTGGGAGCTTATCAACACAGAGGTATGGGAGATAGTGGAGGAATCAAGATCTATGCACTGGATCCTTCCTTCCCTAAATTCTACCTTCATAGTGCTAATACCCAAAGTGGATGAACCCAACACACCTGACAAATATTGGCCCATTGCACTGTGCAATGTCATTTACAAGCTCATATCCAAAGTCTTGGCGAACAAGCTCAAACCTCTTCTCCCTTTCCTCATCTTTCCAGAGCAAACCAGATACGTAGAAGGGCGCCAGATAATGGATGGTATCATTCTCTCAAATGAAGTGATCCACTCTCTCAAGCTACTAAAAAATCCAGGTATGATTCTCAAGCTAGATGTTTCTAAAGCTTTTGATAAACTCAGTTGGAACTATATCCATCAGATGTTATTGGCATTTGGCTTCAGTGCTACTTGGACTCGGTGGATCATGAATCTCATCTCTTCTCCGAGTTTCTCCATCCTGCTTAATGGCTCACCCTCTGCACCCTTTCGACCGTCCCGCGGCACCTAAGAGGGTGATCCTCTTTCCCCTTTCCTCTTTGTTCTCATGGCTGAAGGTCTCAGTCGCCTTCTTCATTCTGCAATTTCCTCCCACACCCTAAAGGGCATTTCTCTTCATGGTCTTCCCCCCACTTCCCACCAACAGTTTTTTGACGACACTATGCTTTTCGGCCACCTGTCAGCTCAACAGGCCTCTGCCTTCAAGGCCCTGCTCAATCTCTTCTCTGAAGCCTCAAGAACCTCCATCAATGCCTCCAAACCTCAACTCTTCTTCTTCCAAACCTCATCCATGACTCAGAGGAACATCGCCAGGATTCCGGGCTTCCCTATAGTCGTGCTTCCTTTGAAATATTTGGGAGCTCCTCTGTTCGACTCAGCTATTAAACATGCCTCCTAGAGAACCCTCCTCGACAAACTAGAAACTAGGCTCTCTTCCTGGAGCTTCCGCTCGCTCAATATTGTTGTTAGTCTCATCCTAATCAAATCCGTTCTCCAAACTATGCCTCTCTATCTTTTTTCTATATTGGCTGCTCCTAAATGGGTTCTTAAGAATATCTGCAATATTCAAAGAAAATTTCTTTGGGGATCCTCAAGACTCAACAGGAAATGGGCACTTGTCAAATGGACTGAGGTCTGTCAACCAATATCAGTTGGTGGGCTAGGTTTGAGGGATCCCCTTCACAACAACAACACAATGGGAGCCCGTATCTGGTGGAACTGGATTTCCAAACCGCACATACCTTGGGCACATCTATGGCAAGCCAAATACGTACCAGGCAGTCAATGGGACGATCTCATCAGAATCAGTACAAGAACTCTTGGCTTGTTTATTTGGAATGCTGCTAAGCAACATAGTGCCTTTATTCAGGCGCACAGTTTTTGGGAGATCCATTCGGGTACCACAACTAGATTTTGGGAGGATTCATGCAAAAACTCCCTAAACTAGCCTCACTCTTCTACAAACCCAAATGGCAAGCTTCTATGCAGCAAGCTGACCAAATCCATGCTTGTTAGTTCTGGCAGCAGCAATCCCCTCAAGATTTTCAACTCTGGAGATTAGCTAGCACCTGGCAGGATAACTGGTAAGGGGAAACCTATGAAGAGATCGATCAGGAGCCAAAACTCAAGAAAACTAAATACTCATATGAAAAGGAAAAACTGCGATGGGGATACATGCCAAAAGGCATGTTCACGACCAAGGAAGCATAACAACTTCTCTATCAACCCATGCAGACAGCAGGGGATCAGCTTTGGGATTAGGTATGGCAACCATGCATCTGGCCTAAGGTTTCCACTTTTCTATGGCTTCTGAGCAAGCAACGAATCCTCACTTGGGATAATCTACAAAAGCGAGGATTTAATCATCCCTCTAGATGCCCCAACTGTAATCTTAACTCAGAAACCATCCTGCATCTCTTGGATACATGTCCTCTAGCAGCACACTTATGGGAGAGAACTACTCAGTGCAATAGAAGATCGGGTAGACGTGTGGGAGATATTATAGACACTCTCAGAAATTGGCCTTGGAATCCTTTCCAAAGCCTTCTTCTCAATTCAATTTGGAGCCTCCTCTTGGGCTTTGTCTTTTGGATCTTATGGAAGGAGAGAAATAATAGAATCTTCAACAATCTTAACAAGGCTCTTGATACCCTATGGCTTCTTCTTAAACAATATCTACAAGAAACTCTTGCTCTAAGACACTGGCAAGACTCGGACCTGCCAGACTCTCCTTAGGAATGCCTCATCCTGAAAGATTGGAATTTGGACATCATTTTTTTAGCTCAAGCCATGACTAGTCCCCCAATCAGCACTACTTCTCCCCACAATTGGTCTCCTCCGTCTTCCCACTCTTACAAATTGAACTTCGATGGGGTAGCTAAGGGAAATCCTGGGTTGGCCGGTTATGGTGGTGTCTTTAGAAATGAAGTTGGCTCAGCATTACACATATATCATGGGTCAATTGGAAAAGATACCAATAATGCTGCAGAAATGGAAGGTTTATGGAAAGGAATTTGCATAGCAGAAAAGGAAAACTTTTTCCCTCTTGAGGTAGAAGGGGATTCTCAAATTTTAATAACAGCCGCCACAAGGATTCAATCAGGCACCTCAGCAACAAAGATTGCCTCGAGCTGGAGGCTTCTCAGTAGACTGGAACAAATTGAAGAATGGCTCAGGACTTCCCGGAGCATTACCTTCAAGCATATAAGGCATTCTGCCAACAGGGTAGCAGACAGATTGGCTAATCAGGGGGTCAATCAGCAGCTCCTATTCTTCTCCGGTCCACTATGTGATTCAAATGATGCACAACTCAAAAAAGAGTTCACTTCTCTAGTGCAACAGGATTTTTCTCTCCTCGATGTGGATGAGTAGTCTAGAGAGCAGTATGAAGGAGGCGTGAAGGGTGGGCACATGGCCAATCACCGCCACCCAATGGCCTCGCAGGAGGTATGAGTTATTGTTTCACACTAACATCTTTAATGCTGCATTAATGCAGCTCCTTCCCTCTCGCGAGTATGATAGTTTATTTGCGATGGCCCTCTGCCTGGTCCTCGCTCTTGTTCCCCTCATGCGCTCATGCTGGTCTAGCAAGGTTGAAGCTCCTCACTCTCAAGATAGATCACGACACTTTCTGGCTCTGGATCGAGGCGTTGATACTTATCAGTGCTTTCATGCTCTAATTCATCCATTTTTCATCTTCCTCTGTCGCCACTTCACCATCCCCTCATCGGTTGTTTGTTCCACTCCTCCAGCTCACTTCAAAATGCCCAGAGTGTGCTCAAGGATGGGTTGTAGAAGAGGCAGCTCCCGAGGCCGTGTCTCCCGCTAGCCTTCCTCCATAGCCTCAGACCCTTCGTCTGAGGCTTCAGATTTCTCCTTTGATAGATATCCCACGACCAGAAGTGGTCGTGGCAGGGAAGAGGGCAATTCATAATAGAAGTGCACTCTCACCACTCCCATTTGCACACAGCTCGCTTCTGCTTCCCCCGTACTCTAAGCAATTCCTCCTTCATTGCACCAATCACCATAGAGTTGTGTGAGGATGATATGGGCTCAGGGGTTGTCAGTCCAGGGGCTCCTCTAGAACCAAGGATGGAAGACCAGAACATTTCCTCACCGATTGTGACTTCTCAGAGAAGGGACACAGGTGGCTTTGCAATACTAGATTTGACCACCCATGCCAGCCCAAGAGCTCCAGCAGGAGGCAGTCCTTCAAGTAAAGAGGGCCAACCCTCTGAGTTTGAAGACCCAGACCAATTCGGGTGCGGCATTCTTGAAGAACAACCTCCAACCTCGCATGAAAAATGAATAGGTCTACGCCTTTTGGTTTTGTTCAGCTACTGAAGGAAGTCGCTCAATCCCCTCCGGATACATAGTCATGTCATGTTTTTTAGCTCCCAGAATCAGGTCATTTTCAACTTTTTACTTGTCGGTTTCCCCTGCGTGGGCGGCATTCTCATGTTTTTTGGTTATTGTCTTGGTTCATGCTATTTATAGGTTATATTTTGGTCACTGTCTTGGTACTGAGTTTTTGATTGGCTCGAATCATTCTGTCCCGGTTTTCAATTATGGTTTTCAATTATATCAAGTCCTGAAGCAAGTCATTATGCAGGTCCTCTAGTCAGTTTATTAAGAGATTTTTTGTAAGCATGTTGTCTCTTGGTCTAGAACTCTCGAGGCCTTTGCCTCTCTATAATCATATTTTTGTATCAATATAGGAGTATACCAATTCAAAAAAAAAAACAAAAACAAAAACAAAAACAAAAACAAAAACAAAAAAACAAACAAACAAACAAATAATGATTAGATATAAATAAATATTATTAATAATAACCATATGCTATTATATTATGTTAATTATGATATAGTTTGAAATATAATTGCTAATATGATACTATATAAATATTATAATATTAATATAATATATATTTGGCAAGGATTGGCCACATCCTAGGTAAGCTATATGAGCTCATTTTGGAAAATAAGCTTAGCTTTTGGCTTGAAAACCATGGTAAATGAGCTAAAGGGAAATCTAGTTTTATGAGGCATCTTTCGATTGTCGACCATCTTGTCGCTCTTAAGATCATTGCAGAGGAATGTCGTTTATAGTAGTGCCAATCTCTTCTATTGTTTTGTGGACTTTAGAAAAGATTTTGACATTATTACTTGATATAAGCTCTGGGAGAGACTTGAAGAGATCATGGTTCCTATTAAACTGAGGATTGTTGTGATCCGCCTCTACGAGACTGTTATTACCAAGTTTAAGACCAACGAAGGATGGTCTAAAGATGTTAAATGCAATATCGGGGTTAAGCAAGGGTGTCCCCTATCCCCTACACTTTTTTTCATTTACATCAATAAGCTTGAGTAGTGTCTGGAAACTAGAGGTTGCAAGGGCACCAAGCTTGGTGGTATAATCATTACTCTTCTCTTTTTTGCTAATTATATCATTCTTCTTGCAAAAATCCATGATGACCTAGACAAAAAATGTAAAACTCTTCATGTCTACTGCTCCAAGATGGGTATAACAATTAATACTGACAAGACTAAAGTCATGATCATTAAATAAAAAACAACCACCCATGGTAGTTTCATCTATGATAATCATTGCTTAGAGTAGCTTTCTTCTTACAAATATTTGTGTATTAACTTTCCTCATCAACTCAACTGAAATTATAGCATCGAGAAAAAGATTATTGGTGGCTAGGAAGCTTATTATGAGCTTGAAAACAATTGTAAGTTGGTCAATCTTTGTGTTTGGAGTAAAAAAGGTTCCCCTTTGAGACTCTCGTCAACCCTATTGTCTTATACGGATGTGAAGTTTGGGGTTGTAGTATCTCCAGAGAGTCATGGAGAACGATTGAGATGATTCAAAAGAAATTCATAACCTACAACCTAAATATGAAGGGAAATACTCCCTATCCTATCCTCTTAATCAAATCTGATCTCTTCCCCATTGAAAGTATGATTATATTTAGATATCTAATGTCTAAGGAGAAGCTTTACAACATGGAATCCAAGAGGCTTCCAAAAATTGCTTCTAACTTTAGTAAAAACCCCCATGTTCACCTCAAGCATGGGTATCATAAGGATGCCTAACCTTGTCTCAACCATTAAGGGGATTAACGAGAAGATCATCCTGGGAAGCAAATATAGTGTCAAAGATACTATTACCTCCAATTTTAAGGACGATCTATGGGATGATAAGGAGTTGGAGGCTAAAAAGAAGCTAAGATACTATAAAGAGGTGATCAACTCCACCCTTGATAACCAAAATCATCTCTCTGTGTTGACCAACACTAAGAAAAAAATTAACATCACTAGGATAAGAACTAATTATCATGAGCTTCAAAGTGAAATCAGGCAGTGGTCTACTCCCAAGACCCCCTGGCATGATATAATCTGTTAGATTTGTGATACTAAGAAGGTGGAAGATGAAGAAAACTTCCTTTTAGACTCCCAAGCTCTTACTCACATCCTCTCTCAATTCACTAACATATGCCACACTTCCAATCTTCTTGACATATTAAGCCAACCCAACTATAGTGATCTTGAAGCACTTCTTTCTCTTCCTTTTTACCACAAAAAACAAGATTTTGAAGAATCATAATTAAATTATTTTTCTTTTCTTGAGGTCCGATAGACCACATTGGTCTTAGTGGATGTTAATGGTGATCATCATCATTATTTGTATTATTATTAAAAATTAAAAATAGTTTAATTTTTAATAGCCACCTTTGCATTATACACCTAATAATTATTAATATGGTTGATATAGGCCTATGGGTTTATATCAACCACATTTTCTAATGTGGTTGTACATGTGATTGAAATACACCTATCTACCTATTTCAACCACATTAATAAATATGGTTATGCGAATTATAAAATTGAACCATTCCACAAAACTTAATTATTGCTGGCCTCATTATTAAGTTGGCCTCATTATTAAGAAAATTTCATTGTTAAAACATTACCACTAACTAATGTTACAAAACTTTCCGTTCAAACATGTTAAAAAACATCAGACCAATCATATATCCATAAATTGAGAAGCTCTCAAGTGAGGGCTTCACCTGGAGACTGCCTCTAGCAGAACGTTCTACATGTTATTCATTACACACATGAATATATATAGCTTACAATAAAATAGGGAAGTTAGAACAACCTCCAAAGGAATAGGAACTAAATCCTAATGAAAGGCATACACTCAACTAATGAACTGGATCCCTCCTAAAATATATTTCTCCATTATCTTTAACACTTCCCCTTAATGGATAAAGGGTTCACTAGTACTCCTAAATTTTCCCTAAATAATTCAAACTTGATTCTTCCAAGAGGTTTAATAAAAATATATGCAGTATTATCAAAAGTATTACAATATGCAATATATATTGCTTTGGACTGAACCTTCTCCCTAACAAAGTGAAATTGTGTATCAATATGCTTTGTTTTTTATGAAACACTGGATTATTTCCAAGTTTGATGGAGCGTTGGTTGCCACATTTGATAGTTGTTTCATATTTTTGTTCTTCTCCAGCATCACAGAGAATTCTCCTCAACCAACCTGCTTCACATGTTGCTTCACACATTGCTTGATACTCAACTTTTGCTGAAGACAAGGATATTGTGTTTTGCTTTCTGCTTCTCCATGTAATGACCCCGGACCCAATGTTGAATGCATAATCTATTATGTATCATCAGTTATCTAGATTTCTGGCCTAGTCAGAGTCTTAGAAAACTTCAATATAACATCAAATGAATCAATATAAATAATACCAAAGTCTAAGGATCCTTGCAGCTACCTTAAGATGCATTTTGCTACAACCCAATGACTTCAAGAGGCTTTGACATGAATTGGATCAATACACTAACTACATAAGTCAAATATGACCTAGTTGTAGTCAAGTATATTAGACTCGTAACCAACTATCTATACAATGTTGCATCTGCATCATTAGAACGATCATCATTCTTAAGTTTGGTATTCTGCTATAAAGGCATTGTTGCATCTTTACATTGATCCATTCTAAAAAAAATTAGTAAACTCCTAACATACTTACCCTGAGACATAAAATTCTGGTCAGAATCCCTCCAGACTTCCAAACCCATATAGTATTGTAGCTCTTCAAGGTCTTTCATCTCAAAGACCTTTCATCTCAAAAAACTGTGACATCTTCTCTTTGATTTCTTTAATCAGTTCATCTGCATTTCCTGTAATGATAGGATCATCTACATATAAAGAAATAAAAACAATTTTCCCCTCTTTGTCAAACACGGCATACAGATTAGGGTCATTCTTGCTTCTTTTATAACTATTATGTAGGAAAAATGAATCAATTTTGTCATACCATGACATGGGTTCTTGTTTTAGTCCATACAATGCTTTCTTCAATATACAGACTAAATGTTCTTCCCCTTGTTTAATAAACTCCTCAGGTTGCACTAAATACACTTCTTTTAATTCACAATTTAAAAATGCAGATTTCACATCTAGCTGGTGTATCATCCAATGATGTTTGGTAGCTAAAGAAGGTAACATTCTAATTGCGTTTAATTTAGCTACAGTGGTGAAGGTTTCCTCATACTATATACCTTCTTTCTATGAGTACCCCTTTGCAACCAGCCTAGCTTTATATTTATCTATACTCCCATCTAATTTAAATTTAGGCTTGTATACCATTTACAACCTATGGGTTGTTTTCCTTCAGGTAATTCAACTAGATCCCAAGCTTTGTTTTTAAGTATTGGTTCATATTCCTCTTCCATGGCTGCCCTCCATTCACTATATTGACTAGTTTCTTTATAACGAGAGGGTTCAAAAACATTTAACATAGTAGTTATAAAATCATTCTCCCTATATCTTACTAGTAATTGAGTTTTCTTACCTGATCCCTTGAGTGGCGGTGTGGCGTCAAATCTATTTTGAGCTCTCCTCTACGTACTAGTTTCAAACTTGATTTGATCAGCCACTTCTTCTTTCTCCTGCTGTTGATGTTGTTGTTATTATTGCTCACAGGCCCTTGTTTCATCACCTTCTTCTAACAGTAAAGGCACATGCCATTTTTCATCACTTCGAACAGGGCTCCCATTATCTACCTATTCATGGAATACCACATCTTCTTGCAAACACCTTGTGAGTAGAAGGATTAAACATCTTATAAGCCTTAAAAACATTGCAGTATCCAATAAAAATACACTTAATGGATTTTAAATCTAACTTCTTCCTATATTATTTTGGGATATGAGAAAAATACTTACATCTAAAGACTCTAAGATGACTTACTTCAAGCTTGAGGAAAAAAAATGGTTCGAAAGGAGTTTTATAATCCAAACACTTAGTAAGACTCCTATTCTTAAGATGCACTGAAGTGTTTACAGCTTCTGCCCAAAAACCATTTGTGAGATTCTTACCTTTCAACATACTGTAGGCACACTCGACGAGGGTTCTCTTTTTCCTTTCCGCAACCCTATTCTACTAAGGAGTGTAAGGTGTTGTAAACTATTGTTGTATTCTGTGTTCTTTGCAGTATTTGATGAAGTCACCCTTTTTAAATTCTCCAATGAAATTTCTTGTTTGCTTCTCAATCATAGTTCTTAATTTCTTGAATTATTCAAAAGGATGACTTTTCTACCTGAGGAAATACACCCAGGTCACCTTGTACATTCATCAACAAAAATAAGAAAATAGTAGGCCCCTCCTAACGACTTTGTCTCCATTGGCCTACACAGATCAGTGTCTACAAGTTCAAGTATATCCCTCTACTTCCTATCAACAATAGTAGGAAATTCATCTCTATGTAATTTACCAAGGGAACATGCTTCGCAGTCAACATGCATACTCTTCAAAATAGGAAGACCATTCACCATACCTTTTTCTGAAGAAGTAGTGGGTCACTGAAGTTTGTATGCCTAAATATCTGATGCCATACATTCTCTGCAGACATGGCTAATGATGCCAACGCTTGATGTGATGCACTTCTGACATCCATTTTATACAATCCTCCTACACGTACACCTGTTGCAATGGACTTCATCTGATCCAGCAAGTTTTTAACTACACAATAAGATTTAAAGAAATATACCTTAAGATCCTGATATGATAGTCTAGATACATAAATCGGGTTCTTTTTTATCCCCAGTACATACAAAACATCATCAATATCCCTAATGTTTCCATCAGGTAGTTTGACAGGGACATCACCATATCCCTTGAATTCATACCCTCTATCGTCTCCAAGGTAGACCTTCGTACAAGTGGTGGATTCTCTAAAACATTTAAACCATTTCCTCTTACCTATCATATGGGAGGAGGCTCTTGAGTCCATGAACCAGATTTCTGCTTCATCCTCCTTAGTTGACAACACATAATTAGATACGAACAGTCTGATATTCGAATTCTGATTTGCATCAGTGATCCAGGAGAATCTATTGATTCAAATTGTACATGTGTTCAAGTGTCGTTTAGTGTCATCATCGCTTCAGTTCAGCTTCGACAGATTGACAGTGTTGGTTATGGATCAGGTTGTTTAGGTAATGTTATGGTTTCATGGCATTCAGTTGATATGGGTTTAGAACCTGGTTGTCAACTTGAGTTCATCGATAGTTCCCCAGGGTTTGGTCGACGACATGTGTTTTGTCGTTTGTTGTTGTAGGATATGTCGACATGGGTGTTGTCTGTGGAATAGTTTCATCGTCAAGGTTGTCGTTGCAAAGATAGTTGGAGTCGACGATGTGCATGGGTTTTGTCGTCGCATGTGGTTTTATGTAACATTGTGACAAATGATTTTAAATGTTTTTTTTAAGTTCTAGACCTAAACCCTAAATCCTACATCTAAGTCCTAATGAAAAAACCTAATTCATCAAACCTAACACCTAAAACCATATCACCTAAGACCGTACTCCAAACAAAAATCTTTGTGCTAAAAGTCCTAAACATATCGCACCAAACTATGTGTTAAACCATGGTAAAACAACTCTCGACCTATGTAATTAAAAAATCATTACATCAAACATATATATGACCCTAACCGCGGGTTACAAAACCACGTCAGAATTGGATTCATGTGAGTAGCATTGGAAAACAGTGCGGCGAGCAGTTAGTAAACAGTGGGTCCCTAACTGTTGGTCATAACCGTAGCAGGACTGCAGGGCATATGACTAGATGTGTAAAGACCGTTGGACGATCTGTCACCATGACAGAGAAGAACTACCAGGGTACGCTGCAAAGGTCGAAGAACGTGGAAACTTGAACCATCAGCTCGCACTGTCAATCGGAACCACCGGCGTATTAACCGCGAGTTAGTTAAGTGTTCACATGAGGTGTCACCGTCCTTTGCCCAATTAGCTAACCTCTAACGGCATTTGGGCTAACCTAAAGTTTATTTTGGGTTTTTAATTCTATTTTTGGATTAATTTAATTCATAAATGGTGAATGTCACTATGTGACATTAAAGACTCTTAACCAAAACCTTAAATCAACCTAGAAGTCATCTCATACACCTCAAAGGTAGTCAAGGAGGCTTTAATGTACTTGCAGGCCTATAAGAGGTAGTTTTTTCTGATTGAAGAATAAGACTGGAGTGGTTTTGAGTTTCATGTGCAGATCCTAGAGGTTAGAGGTTGTTTTTGTTTTCAGTGTTCCAGGAGCATTGGGAGTGAGAATTGGAAACTGTAAGTGGCGTTGGAAATCTGGTTCAGAGGGCTATCTGATCGTATACTTTAGAATTGCTTGTGTGTGAGTTCATTCTATCTAATTCATTGTGTAATTGACTCCTTACTTCTCATTCCTACGAAAAACAGTCGCCCATCTTGAAAGCGGACTCGGAAACGTAGTCCATCAGGGACGAACTCTGTAATCAATCTTGTTGTCTAGTATATCTGTGTATTTGTTGTTTTCACTTCTGTTTTGCATCTTACTTATGGTTTATCAGCTGTCATAAAGTGTTCTATTCAAGCAGTTTACCTCGATTTCGGTGCTTTCAGCTAACATTCAACTCATTAATGGCTAATCAATTATATATCAATATTTAGTTTATGGTCATTTCAAATCATATAAATTGGTATCAGAGTAGGTTGCATTTGTAGAATGTGCCATTGAATGTTAATGAGGTCTAAGTCGTAATGAGGATAAGGAATCCTTGGGTAGATCGATCCAGAGATTGGAAAGCGATGAGTCATTCATAAATAGACCATGTGAGGACCTGATGTAGGTGAAAACACTGAAACTAAGATGAGTGAGGAATAGTTTCAACAGGCATTCTTAACCATACAATAGCTGTTGGGAGAATTGTACGAAGACAAGAAGGTGAGAGATGCAACTTCTTCTTCAAAGGCATCGAAGAAGGACAAGGTTAAAGGGAAGACTGGTAAATCACCTTCACCTCCATCATTTCCATCATCCTCTTCTCCTTATTCTTCTTCTAGTGCAGAATATGAAACTAAAAAGAAACCTAAGAAAACATCTCTTTTGAAACTTGATGTTAAATTTGAGTTACCTATTTATGATGGCGAAATAAATCTTGAAAAGCTAGATAACTGGATAAAGCAATTAGAAGTGTATTGTCGCATTCAGAACATTTCTAGAGTTAAAACTAAAATTCAGTTAGCTACACTTAGAATGGGGGGAACAACTTTAATCTGGTGGGAAAGTAAAACTCAGCTAGATGTAAATTGTAAAGGAAAATTCATCTCATCATGGTCTAAGTTTTTAAAAGTTCTTAGGAAATAGTTCTATCTATTAGGATACATGAAGCAAGTTTTTATTGATTGGCAACATTGAAGACAAGGTAAAGGGTAGAGGGTTTAGGAGTTTACTCAGGAGTTCAGAAAGAAAGCATTGGTGCTTGGTATTTCATTGGATACATGTGAAACTTTGTTAAAATACATTTGCAGTTTACATTCATATTTGCAGCATACTTTATTGATGTTTAATCCTGATGATTTTGATGACGTGTGTGTTCAGGCCATACATATTGAATCAGGTGGCATACCATTCAAGTTTTCATCTCATTCATCCAAAGAGTTGGAAACCAAATATTCCAGTGACAATAACGGGAAGAACATTTCAAAGAGAAATAAATCAGCGATAGCTCAGGAGGAAAGACCTACTTGTTCTCATTGCCAAAGAATCGGTCATGATGAATCGAAGTTCTGGTAGCTTCATCCAGAACCTAAGCCCAAAAATTTCCTTAAGGAGAAAGATGAAAAGAAGTCCATTGCAACAGTCCAACAAGATCTAGGTTTAGATTCAGGTGATGAAAGCAGGATAACCTCCATGGTTACGACAAGTAAAACTTTTGATACTGGTTGAAATTCTAAAACTAATGTATCTTCTTCAAACATAAATCCTCCACATGAGGATAAAAGAGTTGAACTCTTCCACATAAGGATAACTTCTAAGCATACAAAGAATGACACAATGTTTGACAATGGATCACAAGAAAATTTAATATCTGAACATATAGTTAATCAATTGGGATTGGAAACATAGAATCATCCAAGACCATACCCATTAGGTTGGATTAATAAATGAACTCAGATACATGTCACAAAGCAGTGTCGATTAAAATTTGCAATTACATCTAAGTACATTGATGAAGTGGAGTTAGATGTGGTCCCAACAGACATATGAGGAGTTGGCTTAGGAAGTCCTTATCTTTATAATAGAGATGCAGTGTTTTAGTAACAGAAGAAAACATAAATATCACCTAAATAAAGAAGGGGTTTAATTTATTGTTAGGGCGCATAAAGTCAAATCAAACTTGGATTTACTTGTTACAAATCAAGTTAAGTAGTTAATAAGTTCAAGTGAATATGAACTCATGCTTATTAAGGAACAACATAAGGATGATTGTTCGGAATGCGAGATTCAAGTTATAGATCAATTGGTCATGGTGGTTAATTCTTTTCCAAGAAATATTATTCATAATCAGGAGAAGCAACATGAGATACATTTAATGTCCTGTGAACATATTCTTAAAGATAGAATGAATCTCAACTCATTCATTCAACTGAATTCTAGAAACTATCATCATCAGCAGAGTATTGCAGGGAATGGTACATGTGAGTCTAATCAGAGACTTGTTTCAAATGGTATGTTTATTTTCAGTCTCAGGGGTGCAAGTCAGTGTTGGGGAAAGTCATCATTGCATTTATTTAGTACTGCATCATCATTTCATGCTTTAAAAAGTAATGAAGCCTCTTTTCAAGTGGGGAGGAAGTATATAAGTTTTCATGACAAAGCATTTTCAAAAGCAGATCTAAAGTTTCCTTATCATGATTTGAAAACTAATGCATTAAGTGAAAGTGTTAGTCAACGGAAATATCAGTTAATAAATGAAGAAATAGTGATTCAAGTAAATCAACAAATACTTAGATACTTTCAAAGTCAAACTAAGTTACAACGATATTTACATCACAACTTGATGAGTTCTTTGCAACAAGTTCATTTAGTAATCAATCAACAGGAAAGTAAATCAAGTCAAGTTATTGATATGAAGTCAAAATCAAAGGAGTCAATGAATATTTCAGTTATTCCAGAAAGTAGATTTTTAATACCCATCAGATATATTAAACAAAGTTCTACAAATACTATTTTCAAAGATTTTTTTTGAATCAATAACTCATGATTCTTCGTGGAAAGAATTCAATTTCCATGTTGATAACAAGTTGTTTGTCCATTGTCGCAAGTTTTTCATACTGTGGATGGAAGAAGCAGGTCACCAACTTGAAAGGTATCATGGTCAGCATCATCAGGGTCATCATATGTAGGTGATTGATCGAATGTATTGGTACATCGTTAGGTCAAGGTGGAAAGAGAGGGAGTTCTACCCTCATCAACTATTTGTTTAGTCAAACTTTTTGTCATCCAAAAGATTTCAAGTGGAGAGGAATGATCCAGGAAGATCCGTTGATCCAAATTCTACAGGTGTTCAAGTGTCGTTCAGTGTCGTCATCACTTCAGTTCAGCTTTGATAGATTGACAATGTTGGTTGTGGATAAGGTTGTTCAGGTAATGTTATGGTTTCATGGCTTTCAGTTGATATGGGTTTAGTGCCTAGTTGTCGACTTGAGTTAATTGACAGTTCCCCAGGGTTTGGTTGACGACATGTGTTTTGTCTTTCATTGTTGCAGGATATGTCGACATGGGTGTCATCCGTGGCATAGGTTCATCGTCAAGGTTGTCATTGCAAAGATAGTTGGAGTTGATGATGTGTGTGGGTTTTGTCGTCGAATGTGGTTTTATGTCACAATGTGACAAATTATTGTAAAGGTTTTTTTTTTTATGTTCTAGACCTAAACCCTAAATCCTACATCTAAGTCCTAATGCTAAAACCTAAGTCATCAAACCTAACAGCTAAAACCATATCACCTAAGACCATACTCCAAACAAAACACTATGTGCTAAAGTCATAAACCTATCGCACCAAAATATGTCTTAAACCATGGTAAAACAACTCTT
>APFE030046842.1:27692-38968 GCA_000404065.3 Pinus taeda | reverse complement strand
ATGGAAACATCAAGCAGAAGCTTGACTAATCCTTAGATACCTCAGTTTAATGACAAAAATTATGATTATTGGGCTATTAAAATGAATGCTCTTTTTTCTTCTCAAGACATTTGGGATTTGGTGGAGAATGGTTTTCGAGAACTAGCTGATGCAACAGGAAGAAGGATTCGAAAGCCCTGTTTTATATTTTGCAAGTAGTTCATGGAAGTATTTTCCCAAGGGTTGTAACAACAACGAAGTCCACGAAAGCAAGGGACACCCTCTAGACAACCTACCAAGGAATGGAAAAAGTCAAGACAGCAAAGCTGCAAATGTTGAGAAGAGACTTTGAAACACTTTGAATGAAAGAGTTTGAGAATGTACACTCATTTTTTACACATATAATTGAGTTGGTTACTCAAATCAAGCCTCATGGTGAGACACTTGAAGAAAGGGGAATAGTTGAGAAAGTTTTGAGAAGTTTTCCAGCAAGGTTTGATGCCATTGTTGTGGCCATAGATGAGAAAAAGGATCTCTCACATTTCTCAGTGGATGAGCTTCATGCATCACTGATTTCTCGTGAACATAGACTGAATAGAGAAACAAGCTCCTCATTAGAGCATGCCTTCAAGACGCAAGTTTCATTTGGTCAAGGTAGAGGTAGAGGAAGATCATATGCTAGAGGAAGAGGAAGAAGCCGACATAGAGGTGGAAGAAGTAGCCCTTTAAGCTCAAGTGGAAGAGGTAGCAATCGAATTCCAAGTCAAGTCCCAAGCGAAAATCAAGCATAAGGTCAGAGGTATGATAAATCTCAAGTCGATATCATTACTATAAGAAGTATGGCCATTATGCAAATGGATGTAGAACGAAGCAATATGACATTAGTAAAAAACCAAGTGTAAATTTCACAAAAGAAAATCATAACCAGGATAGCATGTTTGTAGCTTGTAATGTAGCACAAGAAAAACAAGGTCATATATGGTATCTAAATTCAGGCTGTAGCAACCACATGTTGGGGAACATAGAAATGTTTTCCAATTTAGATGGAAGTGTGAAATCTAAAGTGACATTAGGGACTGATAGTAAAGTCTCTGTCATGGGCAAAGGAAGAGTTAATATCCTAACAAAGAAGGGGGAGAAGAAGTACATCTCAGATCTTTACTTTTTCCTCAGTCTGAAGCATAACCTCATAAGCATTCGACATCTCATGCAAATGGGCTACAATGTCTTCCTCAAAAATGATGTGTGCACAATTTTGGATAGGCCACCAAGCAGACAGCTGATTGTAAAGGTTCAGATGAAAAACAATAGAATGGTTCCCCTAAATATAAGATTAGATTTGAAAGAAGAAGGTGCACAAGCACAACTATCAATGAACTCACAAGAGGATGGAAGAAAATATGTAGTTGTCACACAAGTAAACTTTCAAACAAAGGTCAAAGATGAGAATTGGTTATGGCATTTGAGATTTTGGACACCTCAACTTTGGATGTTTGAATTTACTGCATAGGAAAGGCATGGTGAAGGGATTACCACTCATAGAAAATCTAGACACCCTATGTGAAAGATGTATCTTGGGAAAACAACATAGAGAGACATTTCCAATAGGAAAGTCACTAAGGGCAAAGGCACCTTTGGAGATTGTCCACTCAGATTTATGTGGACCAATGTAGACACCATCAATTGGTGGCAGCCATTGTTTATTGACCTTCATAGATGACTACACAAGAAATAAATGTGTCTATCTCCTCAAATAAAAAAGTGAAGTGTTTGAGGGCTTTCGCCAATACAAAGCTCTTGTTGAGAAGAAAAGTGGACACTACATCAAATTCCTTAGGACTGAAAGATCTTGTGAATACATCTCAAATGATTTCCTATGTTTTTGTAGGGAACATGGAATTCACAAGCAATTTACTACAAGATATACACCTCAGCAAAATGGTGTGGCCGAAAGGAAGAATAGGACCACTATGAAAATGGCAAGGAGTATGTTAAAGGAAAATAATTTGTCAAATGATTATTGGGCTGGAGTTGTAGCTTGTGCACCATATATCTTGAATAGATGTCCAACCAAAAGTGTCTAGAACATAGTTCCTAAAGAGGCATGGAGTGGAATAGAGCATAGTGTCACTCACGTGAGAGTTTTTGGATGTGTGGCATATGCACATGTCTCGGATGAGTTGAGGAAGAAATTGGACAGCAAGGGACAGAAATTTATATTTGTTTGATACAATGATGAATCCAAGGCATACAAACTCTATAATCCATTAACCAAGAAGGTCATAATCAGCAGAGATGTGCAGTTCATAGAAGAGGAAACATGGGATGGAATTTTAGAGAAGACAATCAACGTGAAAGCATGTATACCACATGACGACAAAGAAGAATTGATAGCAACAAGTAATTCCTCAACAATGACTCCCTCTACACCTATTCAAGTGCAACAAAGTAGGAAGAAAACAACACCATCAACAAATAATAGGACAATGTCACGCAGTCAAGCAAGTTCTTCTCCAAGCACACTGCAAAGTGCAACACCAAGTGATATGTCAAGCCCATCTTCAACAAGAATAAGAAGACCGAAATTCCAAAATTTAAATGAGATTTATGAGCAAGATGAGGTTGATAGCAGCACTCGTCTGAATCCATTATTTGATTTTTTTTGTCATGTATATGACCCAATCCATTTTGAAGATGCATTCAAAAAAGAAAAATGGGTTGCGGCAATGGAGGAAGAAATAGAAGCAATAGAAAAGAATGACACATGGGAGTTAATGAACCTTCCATAAGGAAAACAAGTCATTGGAGTGAAGTGGGTCTATAAGACCATGAGAAATGTCAATGGTAACATTGAAAGGCACAAAGCAAGGCTAGTTGTCAAAGGATACAAGCAGTAGCATGGAAGAGATTATGCGAAGACGTTCGCGCCAATCACAAGGATGGGGACAATGCATACAGTTGTGGCCACTGTCTTGCAACATAAATGAAAAGTGTATCAAATGGACCTAAAATCAACATCCTTAAATGGAGTGTTGAAAGAGGAAGTGTATGTTGCACAACCACCTAGTTTTGAGGTAGAACACCAAGAAGACAAAGTGTATTGATTGAGGAAAGTTCTTTATTGGCTAAATCAAGCGCCATGTGCATGGTACCGCAGGATAGATGTCTACTTGTTGGACCATGGTTTCGACAAATGTGATGGAGAGCCTACCCTTTACATCAAAGAGAGTGATGGTAATATCCTTATTGTCGTCTTAGATGTAGATGATTTAATTTTTACATGTAGTGATGATTTCCTCATCGTTAATTTCAAAGAAGTCATGAAGAATGAATTTGAAAAGACTGACTTAGGGTTGTTAAGATATGTTTTGGGCATAGAGGTGAAGCCAATAGAAAATTGAATTTTTATCTCTCAAGAAAAGTATGTGGCATACATTTTGGAGAGGTTTAAGATGCAGAACAGCAAGCCTGCACCAACTCCAACTATCATGAGGTTGAACTTGAGCAAAGAAGATTGCAACAACAATGTCAATCCAACATTATTCAAAAGTATGACAGGAAGCTTGATGTATTTGACTGCCACTAGGCTGGATATAATGTATGCAATGAGTTTGGTGTCGAGGTTCATGGAGACACCCAAGGAAACACATTGGCAAGAAGCGAAAATAATTCTAGGGAATGTCAATGGGACAAAACAGTATGGCGTTTTGTATACCACAACAGATGATTTTAGGCTGGTTGGTTACACTAACAGTGATTGGGAAGGAAGTGTCGGTGACAGAAAGAGCACGTCAAGATATGTTTTTCATTTGAGTTCCAAGAAGTAGCTAATAGTGTCATTGTCAACAACAGACACTGAATATGTCACCGCAATAGTAGCATTGTGTCAAGTAGTTTGAATGAGAAGGATGTTGAAGGATCTTCACCACGACCAAGAGGGAACGACAACTATTTTCTACAACAACACATCCATAATTGCATTATCAAAGAATTTTGTTTTTCACAAGAGTACCAAGCATATTGATGCTAAATATCATTTTATTAGAGAGTTGATTAAAAATGATGAAATTGTGTTGCAGCACTGTAGGTCACAGGAACAATTTGTTGATATTTTCACAAAGTCGTTAGCACGTGGAAGTTTTGTTTATCTCAGAGATTGTTTGGGAATCGTCAATGGTGGTAGATGTGATTAAGAGAGAGCGTTCGAAATATTAATTCCAACCACGACCTTAAACACACTGTCAAACACCATGCTTGCCCAGTCAACTATTGCATGGTTGCAATTTGCTTGCAGGCGAAAGGATTGAAGTCAGAGGAGAAGTACAACATTGACCATTGTGCAACACAGTAGAGAGTTTAAAGCATTTAATAAATTTTGGTCAATAGATATGGGAAAACATTTACTCCACATGTGTTGCCCACACTCCACAACACCAGCAGGTTCAAAAATCTATTTACTATGTAAAATTGTCCATGTTGCATATTAATTATTTGCTCTGTCATGTATTAATGTCAAAATCGTGGAGGAAATATTGGTGGGTGCATGAAAACCAGTTTTACGAAGTTTTTCATGCATTTAATCCACAACGAGTGATGCATAAATCGCAGGAAGTCCTTTTCACTTGGAGCTGCAACCTCCATTTATCACGAGAATGTATTTTCCTATGTTTTATATTATAATCAAGAGTATGTTATGTTGGGATGAATTATGTGTTTGTAGTTGTGATTTTCTGTTTTACTCTATTTTGCAGTGAATGAGTTTTGTGTTTTATTAAACTTTTGTGTAGTTGCTTCGTATGTTTTATATTATATTCAAGAGTATGTTATGTTAGGATGAGTTCTGTGTTTGTAGTTGCGATTTTATGTTTTACTCTATTTTGCAGTGAATGAGTTTTGTGTTTTATTAAACCTCTGTGTAGCTGCAATTTTCTTGCCACAACTGAAGTTGACTTGGCTGCAACCGAATTTTGAGCTAGACTCCTCTCCTCTACCCCCGTAAAAATTTTCTAACAAAATTCAAGATTAAAGGTGTAGAATATATTAATATAAAATTCATGATTAAAGGTGTAGAATATATTATTAAAATGAGGGGAATAAATAGAATATAAATTTGAGACTTTAATAATTATAGTTAATTTAAATTTATTTTAATTAAACTAATTTATTTTTGATAAATGAATGAAAGGAGTAAAATTTGATTTCTCCATTTTAAAAATGGATGAAAATCTAATCTTAACATTTATTTTTTCAAAGTAATAAATGAAATATTCAAATAAATTTAAACCATGAAACAAATATTAGTAAAAAATAGTCCTTTTGTTTCTGTTTTCATTTTCCAAAAAAACACGTATTTCTATACGAATCCTCATAGATGGTATTAGATTTACAGTCTCATATGTTACGATTCAATAGAAAGTAACTCCAACTTATTATAAAAGTATTGTTGATGCCTCGAAATTCACTACAACAACATTGGGGGATAACCACCCGGTCCGGACCTTAAAGCAACTCCTTTTCCGTTTGGTGTGATGGCTCCAATTGGTTTAACTAGGTCTAGTTACCTTCTCCCTATCGCTATTGTTTTATGATATATCTTTAACTACCAATAGATAGAGATATCAGATCACTTGTTCTTGCTAATCAGGCAAGACAATGACCATTAAACTGATTTGGGTTCAGCCAAACCACAACTAAAGTTTTGTCTCTTTGATAAGAGGACTTAAAAGAATTTAGAAATTAATCTAAATGCAAGCTTATATAATGCAAGAAAAATAAACTAATCTTAATCCTATCTTAATTAGGCAGATATAGATCTAACCCAACCAAGAGGAAGATATTTAAAATATTGGGATTTAAAAATGTCTTGCTTATAATGAATATCAAGTTAATGAAGTAATTCAATTAACTGGTATTATGGATACCAAAACACATCTTATTGAGAATTTTTAGCTGAAATAATAAACAAACAACATTCAGAAAGTAGTTAACAAAAATGATATTGATTATCAAATTAGTAAATCCAATAATTAAACAATAATATGTGAAAATAGTTCTCAACACATTACCATTCAATAAATCAGTTTTGTAAGATAGATTTATGAGTAAATAGTTACTCAGAAATAAAAATTTAATCCATAAGAGCAGAGATACATAATAACAAAAAATAGAGACAAATTACCCATACCGACAAAGTACACGAATATGAAAGTAAGTTGAGACATTCCCGTCATCAAAAATGAAACCAACATTTAAAATAATAGTATTCGAAATACCAATTTATTGAATCAATTTCTCCAGCTCCGGTCTCTAATAGTCCTTTAAAATGCTTAAGCTTCTACTTTCAAAACCAGAGCTACAATAATGCAAACTCTGTTCATTATAACTTAAAATGTAGAAAAAAACCCTCAATAATCCCCAGATCTGAGATTCCACTTCTCCCACATACAACTCTAAATTCTTATTACATAAGTGATTTTAGAAGTCCAAAATTGCATAGGATAGCAACCCCTTATTACATTCTACAACAATCTGCTATTTATAATTTTTGCAAATGAATTCTTGAGAAGAAAGTTTGTTGAAGAGAAATCTGCCGAATCCAATTTTATTTGCTCAAAATTCCAATCTTTAATTGTTGGAGCCTTCTTATTGATTGAGATCTTTTTCTCCATATCTCCTACTATTTTCCTGTAAAAAGAAATCAAAATAAATTAAGATGTAATAATAAAATCAAAATATCATTTCTAGCATTAAAATAAATCCAATCAAATTTAATTTAAATAAATAATTGAAAACAAAATATAAGCTTTCTATTGCTACCTGGGATAGTTTAATTGGTCAATGATATCATTGATGAATGGATCTGCATTTAGAAGAGGTTTGGACAAATGAAAATGCATAAAATAAAACTCATAAAATTGATTTTGTTTTGAAATTCATAGCTTATCTTCTGCCTGATTTTTGACCCAATAAATAACCAAATTTATTAGTGAAATCTCCTCAGAAATGTTCTCCTAGATTTTATCTTTCCAGTCCTTGCCCTCATTTGACCAAGTAAAACTCAATCTATAAGCTTCCAAGATTGATGGGTCAAATTTGGCATAAGAAATTGTTTCGCTGTGCTTAAAAAAAACATAATTTTAATTAAACATTTAATCCTAAATTAAAACTCTAATTATCTAATTAATTCTATATATATTAATTACCCTAATAATTTTACTTACGATTTCTTTAAATTAACAATTAATCAAATAATAGATTATTAATTTAATATTTAAAATATTTATATATTAATTTAAAATTTATAGTATTTAAAATATTAAATATTTCTCTAATATTAAATTAAACTAACCATCAACTCCCATTTGCATAACTGACCATCGATTTAAATCACTACAAACTCACGAAGAAAATTTAAAAACAAAACATGAAAACTTAAGTTAATGCCGATCCGAACCTTTTGTTTTTTTGGCCAAATCATCCGAGAGTGTTGGGTTTAAAAACTTGGTCGATGTGTTCCGATTTGATGCAAGTCACCACTTTCGGGTAGAACGTAAAAAAAATATTTTAAATATTTAAACCGAAAGAACTTGTGTATTAATTGTAGTTTTGAAATGCCGTCCATGTCCTTTCCTTAAAGGGAGATTCAGAGAATCGAGTAGGTATCGAAATTTTTTAAAATTGGTTGCGATTGAAAATATCCGTCAAAAACGAAGCGATAAATTTTATTTTATATATATAAATTTAAATTTTAATATATACTTCAATTATTTATGATAATAAGTATATTTATTAATTAAGATTTAATATTAAATATCAGTTTATTATTGGTTATTCTATTTTAAATGAAATTTATTATGAAATTATGTAAACTCCAATCACTCTGAAAATAAATAAAAATAAACTACAGCGATTTACAAATCAGTTGACCAAATAAAGTGAAATAAGTGTCAATGAAAAGCTTATAAAAAATCGATTTTAACAAAGCCATCAAAACAAGAATTCAAAAAAAAAATGAAAAATTAACAAAAATGTAGATGAAAATCCATTACAAAGCCATCAAAACAAGAATCCAAAAAGAAATGAAAAATTAACAAAAATGTAGGATAATCGACTAAATAAAAATCCTAAAAAGTGTTTAGCCAAAATTTTTATAAGAAAAGTCTCATTATTTGAGTTGAACAAGTCAAAAATATGTGGTTGTGTTTTTACCACAACAATTACATATCACCCCTAAAGGAAATTTAAAATGTTTGACTAAATAAAAATCCTAAAAAATATTTAGCCAAATTTTTTATAATGAAAGTCTCATTATTTAAATTGAACAATTCAAAAATATAAGGTTATGTTTCTAGCACAACAAATACATATTACCATGAAAGGAAATTTAAAATGTTTGCAATTTGCAGTAGCAAAATCCTGCACAACTTATTGAATACATATATATTACCCTTACCCTGAAAGGAAATTTAAAATGTTCGGAATTTGCAACAACAAAATCCTGCACAACTTATGAAAGGAAATTTAAAATGTTTGGAATTTGCAACAACAAAATCCTGCACAACTTATTGAATTCAAGAGAGTTATACAGAAGTTGAATGTGTATGACCAACATCCGCGTTTAAGTATAGCCTGTGAAAATGCACACCGATTGCGCTGAAATTTGAGATGTTTGGAATTGGAGAAACAAATGTAATAAAATTCTGCATTTCTGAATAAATTCAGGAGGACTATACAGAGTTAAATGTGCATGAGGAATATCCGCATTTAGGTAGAGTCTACGAAAATGCTTGCGACTTTGATGGGATCGTCATCAACTTTGAATGCGGGAACAAATTTTACAGTAACACTGTCTGCTCGATGGGTTAACATGTCATTCAATCCCAACCTCAAACAACACCTCCTTGCTCTTTGCTGCTCAAAATCGTGTTTACTTTTGTGGCGCCATTGATGCTTTGGGTGAGGAGGCATGTGACTAAATGTGCCCAAGTATAATTCTTCTTCTTCATCACTATCCTCTTCTTGCCCTAATATGATATACACGTGGAAGCACAAGGGCTTATCATTTGTTACCTCTATTCCTTGTAACACCAACTGCTCGTCCTTGTCCTTCGTCCGCTCCAATGCAGCGGGTCTTCTGACGCGCGCTGTAACGACTTCTTTTTCATTAATTTGAGGAAGAAGTTGTTGAGCAGGAGGGAATGCGGCTACGCCAGAAAGCTCATCCGGGCTCTTGCTGTTTGGAGGCTTTAATGACTCCGGAGATCTGAGCCAGCAGAAGACGTCATTAATTTCAGGGCTCCCGTGTGGCGAATTCTTGATTTTTTCCGCTTCGTGCACAGCGCTTTCGAGCTTGTGATAATTGGTGAAATCGGGAGGAGGAGGCATAGCCGCCATGATTTGCTGGGGTTTGAGGGGCAACGATGTGGATGCGAGGAGCAGTTGGCGACGGTACATACATCCTTGCCCCATTCGTTTCTCAGGAGTACTGTGACAACGGATACAGGTACTATTCCTTTTCCATGACTGCCTACTCCTCGTCTTCTTATTGGTTCCTCTGAAATTGGGATGGGTGGAGGTTGGTGAGACTAGAGTCTGACTTTTTGTATTTGCTTTTCTGTTGGGAGGGCAAGCGATGAGGCCTGCTGATTTTGTAGAAGCCTTTAAAGAAGGAATCATGGTGGCGATGGGAATGATAGAGTAATTGAGTTGGGCCAAAGCCTTACAAGAAAATAATGGAAGAGTGCAGAGGGAGGATGGCGTAAGTTGGGGAGCCAAAACTTTCTGATTACAAGAAACTTGAAAAGGACGAGGGCAGAGGTGTTGGGTATTTTTGCAATTGAATGGGATGGGAGATGGGAAAATACCAAAACCATCAAAATATAAAACACAGAGCCTATGCTCTGTTTCCTTTGCTCTACTCCAGGATCTTTATCCTTTAAAAAAAAATCCACTGAACAGAGTAATGCACCACCATAAAAGATTTCCATTCATTAAAATAAATTCACAGTTACACATTCATCCTCTTTGCTGAGAGGGATTTACCAGAAACAACATTAAACCAAAACTCTGTTTTCACCTGAGAATTTACAGAGACATATTCATCCTCTTTTACTGAGAGGGATTCACCAAAACATTACAAGATAAATTACTCTGCCTCCTTTATGAAATTTTACACCACTGTGTAAATATTTCATTTACATTCACTGCTGTGTGAAAACAAAACTTACAGGGATTTACACATTTACCTTTTCACTTCTGTGTGAAACAACTCATGGTTTTGAAACCAAAACTGCCCCTGGTTTTCTTCATTCTCTTCTCCAACTTTTGCCTCCTCTGCACTGCTGTGCATTCTTTTACTTTTTACATTACAAAGAAAAATCACTCTGTTGCATAAAACCTTTTTACATTACAAACCAAAAACATTTTTGCACATCTGTGCATCTCCTGCAATATAAAATTTACTCTGTTCTCCTTTTGGAGTTTCCCTGTTCTTCGTTCGCTGCAGCGAACACACATACATCTTTTTGTATGAAAACTCACACAACACATTTCATCTTTTTACTGGTACTGCGGACCACCCCTGTTTTACATTTGCTGCTGCAAAGAATTAAAACATCACACTCTCATCGTGTGCAATTACATAATACATTGCAGACTAAAATTACAGTCCCACTGGTTTTCTTTGGTTGCGCCGAGCCAAAAAAACATTTTTCACCCCGTGTGTTTTTTTTACATATCACACAGTCAACGTTTTTACATTATATGTGCACGAATAATAAAATAAACTTATATTGTATTTCCGCCCATACTCTGTATTAAATCGGCGTATGAAAACATTGAAACTTTTACCAAACATGTTTTAATATAAGGTATGGTCCATTAACATTACTCCACGCTGCATTAATTTTTGACAGGCCGTATGTACTTCAGACAGGTTTAAACTGCACTGTCCTTTCCCGGAGATCAAACGGCGGACAGAGAAGCACCACGATCGGACGGGTATCGGGAGAGGTAAGTTGGGTGCTCGATACCTTCCGACGGATTGGACAGGCTGATGTCAGGCCAGCATCAGCGCTTGAACACCTGTCAGCTCCCAATTGCATCGGAGCTCGATGCACGGAAACCGCCTTGTGCTGAAGGGTGGTGCGATATGATCCTGCTGGTTTTGAGTTTGCCGCAGTGGTTTTGAGGTGGTCGTTGACTGCTGACCGCGCGGTTTAGCTGCTGGCCTCCTGCGCACAGTGAATTGCCGACCACGTTGCCCACGTCCGTCGCTGCCCTGCAACCTGCAGTTGGAA
>APFE030046842.1:0-26994 GCA_000404065.3 Pinus taeda | reverse complement strand
AGAGGGATTCACCATAACAATGTGCTGAAAAACACCTTCCTCTTGACAGAGGGATCCACCTGTGACTATGCTGAAAAGCATCATCCTCTTGATAGAGGGATTTACCTGTGCTTAAGAGCACCTTCCTCGTGACAGAGGGATTTACCATGATACTGTGCTGAAAAGCACCTTCCTCTTTAATAGAGGGATACACTGAGAACTTCACTTCCTCTCACGGAGGGATTAACGCCAAACACTACTTTAGATGCAGTTTCAAAACAAAACATTCATTGCACTATTGTGCATACTCATTACCTTGTTCTTTTATGCTGCTGCATATTCTCTGCTGCACTGTTGTGCCATCTTCTTTGCTGCGTCTACCCCACACTGTTGTGTCTTCACTTGCTGATGTGTCGCTGCACTTCACTTACTTTTCTTTGCAAACTCTGCCTTGTTGTGCATTCTTCAAAGACATAATACTCTGTCTTTTCTTGGAACAATTACTCTGTCCCACCTTACAAATTTACACTCCTATGTGTAAACATTTCTTTTACATCTGCTGCTGTCCAAAAACTTTTCATTTCTTAAAAAAAACTTCATGCTGCTGCCTTTTCTTATGCACCTTGCTGTCCATGCCCATAACCATAGACTCTGTCATCCATGGGTTTTATTGGCTGCTCCGTTGCCTCTGCAATTTGCACTGTGGCTGCCTTTTGTTTCATCATACTGCTGTGTGTCCATACACTAACTCTTTACTCTCCATTACTTTCTCATAGAGAGAAATCATCCTCACGCTGTTTTGCGCTTTCATTTTCCACACAGCAAAAATTAACACGGGCTGCTGCCTTTTTCTTTACACCTTGCTTCACACAATCTTAGTCTTCATTCATTTTTTTTAAACAATGCACTGCTGTGCAACTCCTTTCAATTTTCTGCTGCCACACTTTATCATTCACCTATGAGCATTAAAAATCTGCTGTCCATGTTTCTCTTTTATGCATTTCTTTGCATGCTGCATTGCATATGAAGAAGAACATTACATTTCTTTTACTGTTGTGTAATGTACTCACTCTGCTGTGAGTATGTTCACTCACATTACATAGAAGGAAAACTACCTTCCATTGCTATGCAATTAAATGCATGTGCTCCAAAACAAAATTCAAACAACTGCTGTTTTTTTTTGGTTCTATCTTCCCACTGCTGTGAGGGTCTCCATGCTTTGCACATTTTTCTTATTGCACTGCTACACTTCACATTTGAGCGCTGCCCCTTTTTCTTCTCTGCTGTTATGGCAGATTTAACTTCATATTTTTCCCTTAAAAAAATGTCTTCATCAAAGAGTGACTGTTAAGACAGTTCAGCAACAAAAATTTACAAGCTCCCCTTTAATGTGTGCTTGTCTTCTTTTGGCAGACTCTTCTCAAAATAAATTTAGATCCACTGGGGAGTTCAAGGAATTTTCAGATTGTCTTTCCTTCCTTCTCCATACTTGTGTAACTTTCTTCTTTTGCATGGGTCTAGCTTGTGTAGAAGCCCATGTTAAGTTACAATCATGTGCCATATGCCCAATGTTATGACACTTGAAACATTCTACATTGTTCATGAATAAAATTTCATGATTTCTTCTTGTAAAATTGTTCCTTGGAGGTTGTCGGAAACCATAACATCTATCTCTATGAATTTCTCTACAGTCTTTTGCCATATGACCAAAGTTTGAACAAGAATAACAATAACCAAAAAATGAACTTTGGTACCTAGGAGATGGAGGTTTCCTTGACGTACTTCTGAAGCCTTTCTGCCTTGAGATTCTTTGATGATAACCATTCCCACTTGCCTCTTTGACATTATCTACATTTCTTCTTGGAGCTGGTTTTCTACTTGGAGTAGGATTTCTTCTATTGTAGCCTTGATCTTTCTCCTTGCCTTTGCTGAAACTAGGAGCATCACCATTCCTTTCTGACTTCTTCACATCCCCTTTGCTTAAAGCATTTTCATTCTTGTTTGAGGGTTCACCTACATACCCAAGTCCTGATTTATCAGATGGAGATCTGTGATAGCTGAGCATGTCGTCCAAGGCTTGAGAGCTCTTCATGATTTTGTTCATCCCTTCAACATTTTTCCTGAGGAGGACAATCTCTTCTTCCAATCTTTCACACTCATTATTCTTCTTTGTAAGTTGTGTTCCTCAGTTTCTTCCTTGCTACGAGTAGCTTCAGCTGCTACTATTTTAAGGGAGATGATATCTGACTTCATTTTGGAGATTTCTTCATTCTTTGCTTGACTGCTCTCCATTTTCTTCTCAGCTTCTTGTGCTTACCTTCTGGCTTCTTGTAGTTCAGACTTAAGAGAGGAGACCTCTACCTTGTATTGTCCAATCTCTTCTACAAGTTTGTTCACTCTCTTGTGCCTTTGTTCAAGTTGACTTGAGAAGGCATCTTCCTACTTCTTTGCTTTATTTAACTTCATGGATATGACTTCTTCTTGATGCTTCCTTTTGCTTTCATCAAGTTCCTTCTTAAGCTTGGCAAGCTCTTCATCCCTTTCTTGCACTTGAAGCTTGATGAGGTCAACTTTCTCATTTTCAGCTTCTATGATGGGTTCAGAATTTTCTTTTTCACTGATGGTCATGATCAGTGCTCCCTTTGCATGAAGGTCATGAAGTCTGTCCCATATATCCTTTGCTGATGAATATTTTCCTAGACTCTTCTTTACAGAATCAGGTAGACCATCCAGGATTATCTTTGCTGCTCTTGCATTGTATTCCTTGGATTCTCCATCCATTTGGCTATCATCAATCACTGATTCCCAAACTTCAATGTCTTCAGACTTTAAGAAAGTCCTCATTTTTATTTCCCATATATCAAAGTCCCCATCGAACCTTGGAGCCTCAATTAAAATGCTTTCAAATAGATTGCCTTCTATTTTAATAGAGGAGGGAGACACAACCTTAGGGGATTTGGACACTTTCTTCTTTGACCTTGCCATTCTTCACTTATTTTTAAAATCCTTGACTGTGTTTTAAAAAACCACTCACTGTTTTTTTTTTTAACAGCAACTCAAAAACATGAGGAGTACCTGAATCCCTTTGCCTGAAACTTCACACAGCTGGAGAAGCTTTACTGCTGCTGCAACAAGGGTCTTTCCTTCAGCTTCTTTGACACTTCAAAGAGCATGAGCCTGCTCTGTCACCATCAAAGAGCCTGGACTAGCTCTGATACCACTGTTGGGTATTTTTGCAATTGAATGGGATGGGAGATGGGAAAATACCAAAACCATCAAAATATAAAACACAGAGCCTATGCTCTGTTTCCTTTGCTCTACTCCAGGATCTTTATCCTTTAAAAAAAAATCCACTGAACAGAGTAATGCACCACCATAAAAGATTTCCATTCATTAAAATAAATTCACAGTTACACATTCATCCTCTTTGCTGAGAGGGATTTACCAGAAACAACATTAAACCAAAACTCTGTTTTCACCTGAGAATTTACAGAGACATATTCATCCTCTTTTACTGAGAGGGATTCACCAAAACACTACAAGATAAATTACTCTGCCTCCTATGAAATTTTACACCACTGTGTAAATATTTCATTTACATTCACTGCTGTGTGAAAACAAAACTTACAGGGATTTACACATTTACCTTTTCACTTCTGTGTGAAACAACTCATGGTTTTGAAACCAAAACTGCCCCTGGTTTTCTTCATTCTCTTCTCCAACTTTTGCCTCCTCTGCACTGCTGTGCATTCTTTTACTTTTTACATTACAAAGAAAAATCACTCTGTTGCATAAAACCTTTTTACATTACAAACCAAAAACATTTTTGCACATCTGTGCATCTCCTGCAATATAAAATTTACTCTGTTCTCCTTTTGGAGTTTCCCTGTTCTTCGTTCGCTGCAGCGAACACACATACATCTTTTTGTATGAAAACTCACACAACACATTTCATCTTTTTACTGGTACTGCGGACCACCCCTGTTTTACATTTGCTGCTGCAAAGAATTAAAACATCACACTCTCATCGTGTGCAATTACATAATACATTGCAGACTAAAATTACAGTCCCACTGGTTTTCTTTGGTTGCGCCGAGCCAAAAAAACATTTTTCACCCCGTGTGTTTTTTTTACATATCACACAGTCAACGTTTTTACATTATATGTGCACGAATAATAAAATAAACTTATATTGTATTTCCGCCCATACTCTGTATTAAATCGGCGTATGAAAACATTGAAACTTTTACCAAACATGTTTTAATATAAGGTATGGTCCATTAACATTACTCCACGCTGCATTAATTTTTGACAGGCCGTATGTACTTCAGACAGGTTTAAACTGCACTGTCCTTTCCCGGAGATCAAACGGCGGACAGAGAAGCACCACGATCGGACGGGTATCGGGAGAGGTAAGTTGGGTGCTCGATACCTTCCGACGGATTGGACAGGCTGATGTCAGGCCAGCATCAGCGCTTGAACACCTGTCAGCTCCCAATTGCATCGGAGCTCGATGCACGGAAACCGCCTTGTGCTGAAGGGTGGTGCGATATGATCCTGCTGGTTTTGAGTTTGCCGCAGTGGTTTTGAGGTGGTCGTTGACTGCTGACCGCGCGGTTTAGCTGCTGGCCTCCTGCGCACAGTGAATTGCCGACCACGTTGCCCACGTCCGTCGCTGCCCTGCAACCTGCAGTTGGAATTAACATTCCAACAAGAGGTAGGTCGTGAGGTAAGTCTCGTAATGAGTGACACCCCAGGCTTTCTTATACGAAAACTTGCGAGGAGGAGAAGCGTAGGTTTCACGGTCACGCACGACGGCCATGCTTGACGTTTGAAGGTAGGTGTAGTAGACAGGTGTAAAGAGTGGACATTTCTGTTCCTCCTACCAACTCATTAAACCCGCGTTTTCAAACATAAATGGTTGGATTGAACAGCCTTTGTCGAAGTTTAGATTTTTCGCACGGTGGCGTTTGAGTTAGTGCAAGTCATGCTTCAGAGCAACCCTCTCCTTTGTTTTATTCTTGCTACGAGCCAGCCATGTGGTGAACGTAGCAGATACTCGCAGTGTTCTTTCAAAAGTTGTCCATTCAGATGCTGGACATTTGTTTGCGTATCCAATTAGGGAATGGCCATTTGTATAGAGAAGAACCGCTCATGAATTCATGGACCAAATTGAATTAAGAAGAGCTGTATCCACAGACTTACATCTCTAACGTTTGTTCAGATTTCCGGCATTTTCAACGTTTTACAACCAGCGAAGGCCCACGTAAACTTGGGTTTCCTTATTCTTTATAGTTGGGGATATTTATTCACAGATGGACCATCTAAGTTTGGGATATTTATTTAGAGATGGACCTTTTGATCACGTTAGAGATATTTATTTTTGAAGGGGTAAATTTTCTCGTAACCTAAATGTTACCGGGGAAGTGAGCATCTTTGGTTACTGGTTATTATTAACTTGTTACCAGGGAACTGAGCAGCTTTGGTTACTGGTTATTATTAACTTGTTACCAGGGAACTGAGCATCTTTGGTTACGGGGAAATTAAAAGATGTCATTTTCTTTTATATAATATGATTGTGAATTTTAGGATATCAATTTTCTTTAACGTAATTAAAAAATTAGGTTTTACAGTTTATTTTAAAATTTAAAAAAGCTTAGCTTTTTAATAATGTAACCACTTAGTTTACAACATCAAAATCAAGTATTTCCAATAATATTTAACTTTAATTTTGTTATATAGAGTTGAATGATATTTTAATATACAATTTAAAGTTTTATTCAAAATTTTATATAGAGTTGAATGTTATTTTAATATAAAATAAAAAAAAAAATCAAAATTAAAAAAAATAAATATCAGTATTTTTTTTAAATAATGTATATCAATGTTTTAATTAATGAATTGTATATATTTTAAAATTCATAGTTTTGTATAATTTTTTATCACATAAAATCATATATATATATATATAAATTTGGGTGTGGGTGGAAGAACATGAAGAAGTGGTTATACATATATATATAAATTTGGGTGTGAATGGAAGAACATGAAGAAGTGGTTGGAAGTGTTGCATCTCTAATCAACCAAACCATTTCACAACCTATTTATATATCCACATCCTCTTGTTAGTTCCTATTAACTTACAATTTTTCTAATTCTTCAAAGTTGAAGTAAAGTCTCCAAAGTTGTTCCTAGTTCTCTTACCTCTCGATATCCTCAGAAGGTAAGGAACTATTTCTCCAAGGATCTTTCCCTTAGATATGTTAAATAATGTGTGGAACTGTACATGAATTATAAAGTCTTAAAGCAAATACATAATCTGCATCTCAACAAGTAAGATAGAAGATGGATACCTATATCCCTGGTAGATTGGCGAAGTTTGGAGACCCTGAGAATGGATTTGAAGTATGTTAAATAATGTGTGGAAGTGTACATGAATTATAATGTCTTAAAGCAAATAGATAGTATGCATCTCAACAAGTAGGATAGAAGATGCATACCCATATCCTTGGTAGATTGGTGATGTTTAGAGACCTGAGAATGGATTTGAAGACTTTGCTAGAAGATCTTGCTCCTAGCATCATGATCCAATGTCTTACACACCAACACAACTAAACAAGATGATGTTTTTCCTCAACAAAATGTAGGTCAACATGCACTACCAATAATCAAAATTGCATACATATAAAAAGGCATGAAATGTGTGGGAGAGAACTCACAAATGCTCTCATTAATTGAAATAGGATAAATACATTATACCTTGGTGTATAAATAAACACCTCATTGATCCTTGGCATGAACCTTCCTTCAAATTGTTATAATATTTGGGGCACCTTAGCATGCAAAGGAGTTAACGATAAAGAAGTTAAATATTTTAAGGTTTTCATCATTTTCCATTTTATTATCATTAAATTTTAGTTAGACAAATTTGCTTAAATTTGAAATTAATAATATTATTTTTTAAATTTTAAAATACTTTTTATGGAATTGAATTACATACACACACATATATATAATATATTAACTTTCATTCATTCAAAAATAATTCACAAATTTACTTTTAAAAAGATTCTTAATTTCTTTTTTGTATTTTGAATGATTACAAAATAATCAATTTAAAAATTAAAAATGTGAATAAAATTTCATATAAATAAAAACTTTAGTTTTTTATTTCGTCTCATTTTAAAATTATAATTAATTATTAGAAAATTAGAAAACTCAAATTATTATTCTCCTTATAAAAATATTCATAAACACTTCTATTTCATAGAAATTAAAGTATATAAATTACTACTCAAATACATCTTTCTAGACAACGTTGTGAATACCTATGGCTTTTCACTAAACCAAAACATGAATAGTAAACATGCAAGGTTCCAACTAATATAACAATATTATTTTTGAAAATGTTGTTGGCATGAGAAATGCTTTCTTTGATTTTGTATTTACATCAACATAGTTTCATATAGAAATATGTGATATCTCCTGTTCCTCCAAAATTCCCCAAAACTTATTTATCTTTCAAATCATATAATTTCATAGTTCAAATGTTACCACTAATTAATTTGACAAACCTTTTAAGCATAACTTATAAAGATAATGGAAATAAAATGAATATAAAAATTAAATATTTTAATAAAACTTTGTATAAATTAAAACTCAATTTTTTATTTCATCCCATTAAATTATTATAAAATTGGACAATTCCCCATTGAAAAAATTCAATATAAATAATTAAATATATTAATAAAATTGTGTATCAATTAAAAAATTCAACTTTTTACTTTCCATTCAGTTATTAATGGGACAATTCACCGAAACTTAATTATCTCTCACCTCATCATTAATAAATAGTTTTATTGTTAAAATATTATCACTAACAAACTATTTGGTCGACACGTTTAAAAGAGTTTATGAATTGCATTTAACAAAGTAGCACAACCACATTAATAAATATGGTTGATATAAGTTGTAGACATTAAATTAACATATGTATTACTATAAATCTAATATGTCTAAATTAAAACTTATGTGATCCATAATGTATATAATAAAAAAAATCACATATGCTAAATGAATATATTGGCATTGTTAATATATTAATATAATTAAAAATAAAAATAAATTGAATATTAATATTTAGGCCGATAGGCCTTCCTATGCATCAAAGATCATCATCACTTTTATCCTACTCCATTGGATTAGGTGAGACACTTTCAACCGTTGACTTGAAGTGTGATTGCTTTTTCCAAATATCGGGGCCTTCCTATGCATCAAAGATCACCAACACTTTTATCCTACTCCATTGGATCAGGTGAGACACTTTCAACCATTGATTTGAAGTGTGATTGCTTTTTCCAAATATCGGTTGAGTTGTGTTACTGCTTTTTCCCATTCTTTTATGTCACTCTTGAAGATTGATGCAAGCCAGCCTGCAGTAACCAGGATCTTATATGTTCAAGCATAAGTTAGAATGTGTCACATCTTTTCCCCAAATCAAAACCTCAATGCCAGACAAATTCACCATTTAATATTATCATGCGGAAGCTATCTTCATCATATGATTCAAAATCAGAACCCAACAATCATCACACAAAGGAAACTTATCATCATTCAATCCAAACCAAACATTCAATGCTTCCATAAGAAATATGAGCTATCTCAATAACTCTCAAAAGAATGCGCCCTTACTTTGCCAATTTGTCCAGAATTCAAATGTCAACAATAATTTCCCACTCTGTTAACATCTCTGCACTAAACTTTGTAACTTACCTTTATTTTTATCCGCATTCAAATTGGATTCCAGTCAACACTTTCCCCAACGCTGCGAATTCTTCATTTATACCACAACTGTTTCTTTATCTCCATCGAATTCATCATAAACTGTTTAGACATGCGAACAGGCAGCGTTGCTAGCATTATATATATACAATTCTTTCAACATTCAAACGTCCAACTTGGGATAAGTTCTGATAGCAAATATTAATTGGATTGGATCTTCGTACTAAGGCGATTTGCCGAACTCAATATCGATTCAGAACTGGTATTGATTCCTATGAATCGAACCATTCAATACAACTCATATCAATCACTAATTACTGAATTGGTTATTTGTCTATATAAAGACTGAAACGCATACAATCGATCTGCAATAATCACAAGCGTATAATAATCCAATTCACCAAAAACAGAGGTTTAGTCGACTCAATTGTATTTGGAGAAATAACCACTCACGCCCTACAGTCAAAGACTATGTATGGCAGTTTCATATAGAATCGATGTAAATTTAAACATATCCAATCTCTTTCTCTCGTATGTGATTTCAACAACTATTTCATATCTCACATTGACCTTGTTCAATGAACCGCAAACCCAAACATTAAAACCCACTCAGTGCCATCAACATTCGATTAGTATTGTATTTTGTTATTTTAACAAAATTTCTTCAGTTAATCAATCAACTGTGAAGCCCATACACAATTCAATTCATCTGATTTCCTTTAAATCCATAACCACAACCAAATCAAATGCACACAGTTCAACTTCTAATTTCATAATTTAACAACCAATACATATAACCCTAATCAACATCTATTTAATCTGAAACAATGACTTACAACCTTTTGTTGGCCAGATATTCAACGTTCATGGCCCTTACAATTTGCCAGAGGACTTACAACCTTGGCTGTTCAACCTATTCTCCACCACACTCTCTCACAATCTCTGATTTTCCAATGCCTTTGAGGCTTCATAATTTATAAAACTTAGCATAATCTAAAATCACTCAACTAAAAGCTCTAAAACTCTACATGCAATGGATACATATGGCAAAAAGCATCTTGAGGCTTTATTCCATCTTTTTCCCTGTTCTAAAATAGAAAATCTTCCTTATCACTTAATGATCAACATCCATTCTGATGCAGGAGCATCCAGCTCACCGTAACTGGGAAAAGTCTCAACGAGGTTTGCAGGTTATTGATCAACTAGATTATTTATTTTTACTGTGATAGTTTTCTTTTAACTTGTTTTTACAGAGTTGGTGAATTCAGGCATTCTTACTTAAATAACTAGAATTACTGTAGCCCGTACATTAATTAGGAAATAGTTCGTTGAATTAGGAGAGTAATGACAAACTGTTCATAAAAATCTTGTAATGTCAGGCAAATATGGTTATTAACGGTAACAGGATCTTTTTGTAACCAAATTCTATGACAGTTTGATTAACTGCAAAATCAACTGAAATGGAAGGATATAAAAATCAAAATGTAACAGAGAAAACAGGTTCAGTAATTGCAGGAGAAGAGAAATAAAAACAACCAAGCTATAAGCAGATAGCATTCAAAACTATTGTCCATCTGTTCACATTTCTACTGTTCGTCCTAATATAAATTTTTCATTACAGTTTGATAAAATAGCATATTGAGAATGTCTGCATAATGTACTGTCAAATATCCTGATATGAACATACAATTAGTCACCAAGCATTGGACGTGTTTTCCACACACAGTTAAACAAGGACCAAGAGGCATAATTTCCAGAAGTCCGAGAAGAGAAATTGTACAGTGGAGTCAACTACAGGCAAGCATTTGTACCCAGAAAAATGACCACAGAACAAAGGTAACATTGTTGTGTATTATTCATAAATTCCATTGAAAGAAAATCGAAAGCCATCGATAAACTTTATCATTGTCAGATACAAAACATGCATATACAAAAGATTTCATTTTCACAAACAACGTAATGTTAAAACGTATGACTGGAGTGGCGTCATAAGCCAGAAACCCTGGATGAGGGTTTGACCAAAGTATCAACAACCATTGCGTTCATCAATCTTGACATAACAGCGACCAAAAAATACACAACAACAACAAATTACATTCAACGACCAAGAACCCCGAATAATCCTACAGCGACCGTGGTCACCTATCGTTCGAGAGACAAACAAAATATTTGAGGATTCAGGCCTACCGAGAACCAAATTTACGGTGTTAACAGAGACTGGAGGACTCGCATACCCAGGTTGCCACCAGCGACCTGTAACCAACCATAACAACTGCGTTACGAGTATAAAAGGGGAAAAACCCTTCAAGGAAATGTACCATTGCATGCGGAGAACAAAAAAAATAACAGAATACCTGAGTAAGCTGAGCCGAATTCAACCACAGCGACATCCCAAACAAATTGTATGACTGTAGACCGAAGGAGCCAGGAGGGTTAGTCACAGTAAAAGAAGCTAAATAGAATTGAAGCAGGGACGAGAGGTAATACCTGTTCCCAACGACGAACAACCGCCAATGTGGTCCTGTGCTCAGGACAAACACCAATGCCGCAGAATGAAAACCCAAAACGACAGTAAACATGAGGATTGAACTTGGATTCGGGCAAAGAAACAACAGGAGTTCAGGAAACATAACCAAGTCGCAGCAAATATCCAGAATCACAACAAAACAAGGGAAAAGTCTACCATAAACCCTGACCAAACCATGAAGGTGTATTCGCAGACCACAAACAAACTACAGTGAGCAAAAACATTGGAAATATTTTACAGAACACGCGCATGCATAAGGAGAACAACCAACCAAACTTACCAGTTTCGAACCACATTTCAGAGCCGAGCAACAACAACCATCGAGCAGTGTTTCCCTTAAATACACAGGCAAACCGAGCGGAGGAAAGTTCACGGACCATCGTCCACATTAGGTAACCAACATTCACCTTAGCAAACCAGACAACGTTCCACAGAGAGAACCCAAGAAACCCTCACGAAATGCTCTCAGTGCAAAAGAATAATCCCGAATAACCCACAACGATCGATGGTTTTGGCATGAAGAACAAGCAGAGGTAAGATCGAGGCAAGAGGACAGTCATTAATTGCCAACATTAACTGACAGCTATCAACCACAGCAAACAAATCTCATGGACGATCTCCATGCAAGGGAACGGGAGGTATACTGTTGACACATATTCATATTCCGACGTGTAAAGCGTGGGTCATTGGGCTGGGCTACACCAGAGTGGTATCAGAGCATTGAGTTGAGTAGATTGAGGAAAAATGGACGTAGGACGACAAGGACGAGGCCGAGGTGCTCGTAGAATGGTAGATGAAGCATTACGAGAAGAACTCAGAGTTCTTACTGCTCGTTTGGAAGCGGTAGAGGCAAGTAGGCGAAGAGATCCAGAAATGGGTGATGTAAGTGAAGAGGAAGTAGAAGTGGCAGCAGATGGACCTGAAGGTGAATCAACAGAGGTGAAATTGCTGAAGTCTGTTTTACTATCAAATAGTAGACCTAAACCAGAACTCCCGACGTACGATGGTAGTTTGTCTATTGATGTTGTGTTGGATTGGATTAGTGAGATGGATAAGTATTTTTAATGCAAGGAAATTAGTGAAGACCATAGAGTCAAATTTGCAGCTACGAAGATGAAAGGACACGCAGTTCTGTGGTGGGATAGTGTCCAGAATGAGAGGAAGAGGTTGAACAAAGCGCCGATTAAAACTTGGTCAAGAATGGTGGCCAAGTTGAAGGGCATATTTCTGCCAAGGGACTATCAAATTGCGTTACATAGACAAGTACAGAACTTAAGGCAGAGAGGATTAACTGTAAAGGAGTACACAGAGGAGTTCTACCGAGTGAATTTGCGAGCCGGATATACAGAAGATACTGCAGAAAGGACAGCCAGGTACGTTAATGGATTGAGAATGGAAATTTTGGATGAAATAAGTATTTTGTCTCCAAATAATACTGAGGAGGCATACCAGAGCGCAGTAAAGGCGGAGGAGAAAATTAGCCGAAGGCAGAATGCCTGGATAGGACGAGGATCCGGCAGAGGGAAAGGCCAGTCCTATGGCAGGGGCCGGACTGCTAGCAACAGTGAGGAAGCTAGCAGTTCGAAAACTTCGGGAACAACAGAAAAAGGAGACAGTATGAGAGGTGGCAGATCGTCCCAATGCGGCAGAGGAAATGGCTGAGGAAGAGGGACTGGTTATAAATGGTATAGATGCCACAAGTGGGGGCATCGCTCCTTTGAGTATCCAGAAGCAGATTCAGCTGGACAACGGGGTGTGTATGTGGCGCAACCGGAGGAAACAACAACACTCACTCAAGAGGCAGAGTATGCCCCAGAGACTAGAGAAGCTTTAGTGTTGCATAAGGTGCTATTGAAACCGGTCGACGAGAGTACCGAACAGATGCAACGGAAAGCTCTGTTCAGGACGATTTGCAAATCACAGGGTAAGTTTTGTAAGATAATAATTGACAGTGGGAGTACTGACAATTTGGTATCCACAAAAATGGTGGAAAAGCTGGGGCTGAAGCGTTTAAAGCATCCCAGTCCATATATAGTTTCATGGTTACAAAAGGGGCACCAATTACTGGTGGATGAGCAAAGCGAGGTTGAGTTTCAGATAGGCAGATATAAGGATAAAATTATCTGTGACATCATGCCAATGGACGTATGTCACATATTGTTGGGCAGGCCTTGGCAATATGATAGGAAGGTAACACACGATGGAGTGATGAATTGTTATAAATTCGAGAAAGATGGGGTCAAGCATACCCTTGTACCTATCAAAGAAGAGAAGGGAGCAGCTGAAACAAGTGAACCCAAAGCATTGTTAGTAAGTGGAAAGCAATTTTTAAAGCAGGTAGAGGGCAGTGAAATAGGTTATGCTGTAGTCAAGAAAACAAGGACAGTTCTCTGACACACAAAAATAACAGATTTTCCCATAGAGATACAAAAAATGTTGGAAGAATTTACGGATATAGTGGTGGATGACTTGCCAGACAAGTTGCCCCCCAAGCGGAGTATTAGTCACCATATTGATTTCATACCCAGAGCGAGCTTACCAAATAAAGCAGCCTATCGAATGAGCCCCAAGGATAATGAGGAAATCAGGAAACAGGTGCAAGAACTATTGGACAAAGGTTTAATAAGAGAAATCTTAGCCCATGTGCTGTGCCAACAGTCCTCACCCCCAAGAAAGGAGGAGAATGGCGGATGTGCACCGACTCAAGGACCATCAATAAAATCACCATCCGGTACAGATTTCTGTTACCGCGTATGGATGATATGATGGACTCTTTAAGTAGGGCAGCTTACTTCTCCAAAATAGATTTGAAAAGCGGGTATCATCAGATTTGGATACGGGAAGGGGACGAGTGGAAAACGGCTTTTAAAACAAATGAGGGATTACATGAGTGGCTGGTCATGCCATTCGGGTTGAGTAATGCGCCCAGCACATTCATGAGGCTCATGAATGAAATGTTGAAAGAATATATTGGGAAATTTGTGATAGTTTATTTAGATGACATCCTTATCTTCAGCAGGATGAAAGAAGAACACTTCCGACATGTGCGCAAAGTGTTGGAGAAGTTACAGCAGAACAAACTACTGATAAACTTGAAGAAATGTACTTTTCTGCAGAGAGAATTAATTTATTTGGGATTTTTGATAACAGAAAACGAACTGGAGATGGATCCGGAGAAGGTAGCAGCAATAGTAAATTGGTCGTCTCCGAAAAAATTATTTGAGGTACGTAGTTTCCACGAATTGGAAAGTTTCTATAGGAAGTTTATTAAGAACTTCAGCGGGATTTGTAGAGCCTTTCTTAATAAGTAGAAAGGCTCTGCTTTTGCAAGAGAGCGCTGTACAGGTTTTGGGTTTTGAACATTTACGTGACCTTTACCAAATAGATGCAGATTTTAGCGAAGCCTATGAGGCGTGCCAAAACCCTTTGATAAGGGGTAACAGTCCTTGGTTGGATTATAATATACAGGAAAAGTTGTTGTTTAAAGGACGACAACTGTGTATACCCAACTGTTCAATAAGAGAGAATATTATTCGCAAAAAACACAGTGGGGGTTTGGCTGGACACTTCGGTATAGATAAGACCCTAGAGCAACTTAGTCATTTCTATTTTTGGCCAAGAATGCGACGAGACGTACAACGTTTTGTGACTAAGTGTAAGGTGTGCCAATTAGCGAAGGGGCATAGCCAGAACACAGGACTATATACACCATTACTTGTTCTGAGCAGGCTGTGGGATTCTGTTAGTCTAGATTTTGTTTTAGGACTACCAAAAACACAGAGAGGATATGATTCAGTAATGGTAGTGGTGGACCGTTTCTCAAAAATGGCACATTTTATACCTTGCCGAAAAACTAGTGACGCCACTCACGTGGCCCACTTGTTTTTTAGTGAGATTGTCAGGTTACATGGGTTACCAAAAACCATCCTTTTAGACAGGGACATGAAGTTCTGGGGACATTTTTGGCGTACCTTATGGAAAAAAATGAACACGCACTTAAGTTACAGTTCTGCATATCACCTGTAAACCGACAGGCAGACAGACGTTGTGAACAGGAGTTTGGGAAACCAGTTACGCAGCTTAGTCGGGGAGAATTCACGGATGTGGGATCGGGTGCTAGCGCAAGCGGAGTTCGCCTACAACGACTCACCCAATCGTAGCACAGGTCTCAGTCCCTTTGAGATCCTATATGGCATGCACCCTCGTGGAGTGCATGAGCTTCGGGATCTTGGCTTACAGGAACGATGGAGTGCGGACAAAGAAGATTTTGCTAACGCAATGAGAGACTTACACGAACAGGTGAAAGAAAAATTACAGGACAACAGTTCAAAATATAAACAACATGCAAATCTAAAGAGGAGGGAAGTTCAGTTTGAAGTGGGGGATGAAGTCCTTGCCCACTTACGTAAGGAATGTTTCCCTAAGGGTACATACAATAAACTAAAGTACAAAAAGATAGGACCTTGTAAAGTTCTACGAAAATTTTCGGCAAATGCCTACGAGACACAATTGCCACCCGGAATAGGCATTTCACCTATCTTTAATGTAGCAGATCTGTTCTCGTACACAGATGATCCCACGGAGGAAAAGAAAGATGGACCCGGAAAATCCACATGGAATACCTAGGAAGACGGAGAAACTTGGAAGAGACATATGCCTTACGTTCAACCCCCTGAGATCGAAGGCATCCTCGAAACTTAGGTAGCTAGACGTACTCGGCAGAAAGATTACTTACAGTACCTAGTCAAGTGGAAGAACCATCCGATCGAGGACAGCTCATGGCTTGACGCCAGGCAGATTGGGAAAACAAGAACTTCGGTCGAGGAGCTCATGGATCAGAGTCATGATCTCTTTTTACCCCGGGAGCCTGATGCAGGAGCATCCAGCTCACCGTAACTGGGAAAAGTCTCAACCAGGTTTGCAGGTTATTGATCAACTGGATTATTTATTTTTACTGTGATAGTTTTCTTTTAACTTGTTTTTATAGAGTTGGTGAATTCAGGCATTCTTACTTAAATAACTAGAATTACTGTAGCCTGTACATTAATTAGGAAATAGTTCGTTGAATTAGGAGAGTAATGACAAACTGTTCATAAAAATCTTGTAATGTCAGGCAAATATGGTTATTAACGGTAACAGGATCTTTTTGTAACCAAATTCTATGACAGTTTGATTAACTGCAAAATCAACTGAAATGGAAGGATATAAAAATCAAAGTGTAACAGAGAAAACGGGTTCAGTAATTGCAGGAGAAGAGAAATAAAAACAACCAAGCTATAAGCAGATAGCATTCGAAACTATTGTCCATCTATTCACATTTCTACTGTTCGTCCTAATATAAAGTTTTCATTACAGTTTGATAAAATACCATATTGAGAATGTCTGTATAATGTACTGTCAAATATCTTGATACGAACATACAATTAGTCACCAAGCATTGGATGCGTTTTCCACACACAGTTAAACAAGGACCAAGAGGCATAATTTCCAGAAGTCCGAGAAGAGAAATTGTACACTGGAGTCAACCATGGGCAAGAATTTGTACCCAGAAAACCACATAACAAAGGTAACATTGCTTTGTACTATTCATAAATTCCATTGAAATAAAATCGAAAGCCTTCGATAAACTTTATCATTGTCAAATACAAAACATGCATATACGAAAGATTTCATTTTCACAAAAAACGTAATGTTAAAACGTATGACTAGAGTGGCGTCATAAGCCAGAAACCCTAGATGAGGGTTTGACCAAAATATCAACAACCATTGCATTCATCAATCTTGACATAACAGCGACCGAAAAAGACACAGCAACAGCAAATTACATTCAACGACCAAGAACCCCGAATAATCCTACAGCGACCGTGGTCACCTATCGTTCGAAGAGACAAACAAAATATTTGAGGATTCAGGCCTACCAAGAACCAAATTTATGGTGTTAACAGAGGCTGGAGGACTCGCATACCCAGGTTGCCACCAACGACCTGTAACCAACCATAACAACCGCGTTACGAGTATAAAAGGGGAAAAACCCTTCAAGGAAATGTACCATTGCATGCGGAGAACAAAAAAAATAACAGAATACCTGAGTAAGTTGAGCCGAGGTCAACCACAGCGACATCCCAGAAATATTGTATGACTGTAGACCGAAGGAGCCAGGAGGGTTAGTCACAATAAAAGAAGCTAAATAGAATTGAAGCAGGGACGAGAGGTAATACCTGTTCCAGACGACGAACAACTGCCAATGTGGTCCTGTGCTCAGGACGAACACCAATGCCGCAGAATGAAAACCCAGAACGACAGTAAACGTGAGGATGGATCCCGGATTCGGGCAAAGAAACAACAGGAGTTCAGGAAACATAACCAAGTCGCAAAAAATATCCAGAATCACAACAAAACGAGGGAAAAGTCTACGATAAACTCTGACCAAACCATGAAAGCGTATTCGCAGACCACAAACAAACTACAGTGAGAAAAATCACTGGAAATATTTTATAGAACACGCGCATGCATAAGGAGAACAACCAACCAAACCTACCAGTTTCGAACCACATTTCGGAGTTGAGCAACAACAACCATCGAGCAACATTTCCCTTAAATACACAGGCAAACCGAGCGGAGGAGAGTTCACAAACCATCGTCCACAGCAGGTAACCAACATTCACCTTAGCAAACTAGACAGCGTTCCACAGAGAGAACCCAAGAAACCCTCACGAAATGGTCTCGACGCAAAAGAATAATCCTGAATAACCCACAAGGATCAGTGGTTTTGGCACGAAGAACAAGCATAGGTAAGATCGAGGCAAGAGGACAGTCATTAATTGCCAACATTAACTCACAGCTATCAAACACAACAAACAAATCTCACGGACGATCTCCACGCAAGGGAACGGGAGGTATAGTGTTGACACGTATTCATATTCCGACGTGTAAAGTGTGGACCATTGGGCTGGGCTACACCACATTCCTTTTATGCCTAAAAGCTCTCCCTAGTTTTATTTATTTATTTTGAGAATTTCTAATTAAATCACACTTAAAAGCCTAGATATTAAATTGACTTGAAACTTAGGAAACTAATTCCACAAAAGCATGACCCCCTATGTCTACTATTTACAATAATTTCTCTTGGGCTGAATGCTCCTGCATCAGACTCCCAAGGTAGAAAAATTCATGATCCCCTGATCATGTGTCTTCTCGTCTTGGTTTTCCTGAATCCCACACTTTGTTCTGCAAGTCCTCATCTATCGTTGCTTGATGCTTTTCTCCAGGTCTCCATATCTTATGCTGCCTTGCTCCACTAGCTACACTCTGACAATCTTATGTTGTCTTTCTTTTGCTGCCGCTTCTGCTGCTTCTCTTCCTTACTGATGTCTTCCTCTGAGACCCTTTAAACATGATTCTTCTGATTAATTCAATTTCCTTGTCCAATAAATCTTCAAGCTGCTCATTTCTTGATTCTTGCTGAGCTAAGACGGCTTGCTCAGTTTTTACTATCACTTGCTGACTTCTTGCTTCTATGCTTGTTTCTGTTCTGACTGCCACCCGATCATCCATACCGTCTTGTCTTCTGGAATAGAAAACTTCTTCTCTCCTCAAATGAGTCAAATGTTCTACACCAATACCTACATTCATAAAAAACTTTTTAGAATAAAAATCATAAGGCATTAGTGCCTTGTACTCCTTTGCCAGCATTTCAGTATGCTGATCCCAATCATTCTTGAGATTATCACTCAGTCTATCCTCAGCATCATCTTCTCCGAGAATGCCTCTGTATTCTGATTCATAAAAATGAACCTCTTTATTTTCATTCATCTCTGTCTTTATATTTTGAATATTTATCTTCTGTACTTCTAGTCTCTTCTCCAAAACGCTTAACTCATGCCATAAATCTGTCATCTCCTTTGGAAAACTTTCTGTGCAATCTTCAATACTTTCACAAGCCAAGCTTCCTGTTGTTACCATCTCATCATCTGTTATCAGAACATAATTTTGATTCTCAACTCCTGCAATAAACTCAGTTATCTGTCCATCACTTAATAAAAACCACTTGTCATTATTAGCATTTATAACAAATTGATCATCATCATGTATCATCCCTACATTCATATAGAAACTTTCAGTTTGAAAATCACAAAGTTCAACAGTCTCAATTTTTTCTTCACTTATTCATGCTACAGACTGATCCACTTCTTCTGCATCCATAAGAACTTCTTCTTGTGTTGTAACAGTTTCACAAGGTTGCACATCCTCCTCAGTAAAACCTGTCATCACATCACAATTTTCAACTATAAAAATACATGGTTTTATATTATCCAGCTGATCTGGATTTACCCAATAACTCAAGAAATCATCAATGATCTTCTCCTCTGTTTCACCAATGGAAACCTCCTCTTCCAACTCAGCTGCTCTGAGTTCTTCCCGTCTCAACTGTACATCCATCATCTGCTCAAGCTTCCTCAACTCCTCTGTTAACTTCATGCTTATCCGTAAATCTCTTTTTTGTTGTAGCCTCTGCCACTTCACTCTCTTCCTCATCAGTAAACCATGTCTCTAGTCTTTCACATTTCCTGCAACAACTCCATCAATAGCTCAAGATGAACTACTATCTCAACTTTCTCTTTCTCATACTCTTCCTGAGTCAACTGCTATCTTATGCCATTTGCCTTGGCATATTTCTTCTCTTTTCTACTGTGGCCTCTTTCTGAACCTCTGCTCTCTCCTTTATGACTTTCAGTAGTCATATCCTTCGCCATAAGTTCCTAACCTATGAGTTGCATGAAGCCTCTACCACAACAAACTGTCTTGCTGCCACTTACCTCACCAATCCTTCCCTCTGGATCTGGTCTTTTGGTAATCATTGGTCCTCTGCTGGAACTTTTCGAGCATCCTCTACTGCTCCTGTAGGCTTCTCTCATCTGCAACTTTATTCAACCTCTGTTGAATCTTTAGGTTCTGCCACATTCACTTAGAATCCCTTGTTGGACTCCTTTATCACTGCACTCTAGCTATGATCTACTTCTTCCTGCTGAGATTTCTTCACTATGCCTGTAAATCAAATTATCCAAGCATAACCTTTAAACCAGAGATAAATAATACCTGTAAGCTCACCTTTCAAGATCCTGTTGATCTTGTTTCACTTCCTCATCTGCACTGCATCTCTGTGCTGCAATATTCGTCAGTTCCAAAATCTAACATTCATTCATCACATGCAATTAAATTAACTTAAAAAAAACTTGAATCTTCAAACAGAGCTATTCCTGCTCTGATACCACCTGATGCAAGCCAGCCTGTAATAACTAGGATCTTATATGTTCAAGCATGAGTTAGAATGCATGACAACCTTTTCCCCAAATCGAAACCTCAATGCCAGACAAATTCGCCATTTACTATTATCATGCAGAAGCTATCTTAATCACAGAAAGGAAACTTATCATCATTCAATCCAAACCAAACATTCAATGCTTCCATAAGCAATATGAGCTATCTCAATAACTCTCAAAAGAATGCGCCTTTACTTTGCCAATTTGTCTAGAATTCAAATGTCAACAATAATTTCCCACTCTGTTAACGTCTTTGCACTAAACTTTGTAACTTACCTTTATTTTTATCCGCATTCAAATTGGATTCCAGTCAACACTTTCCCCAATGCTGCGAATTATTCATTTATACCACAACTGTTTCTTTATCTCCGTCGAATTCATCATAGACTGTTTAGACATGCGAACAGGCAGCGTTGCTATCATTATATATATACAATTATTTCAACATTCAAATGTCCAACTTGGGATAAGTTCTGATAGAAAATATTAATTGGATTGGATCTTCGTACTAAGGCGATTTTCCAAACTCAATATCGATTCAGAACTGGTATTGATTCCTATGAATCGAACCATTCAATACAACTCATATCAATCACTAATTACTGAATTGGTTATTTGTCTATATAAATACTGAAACGCATACAATTGATCTGCAATAATCACAAGCTTATAATAATCCAGTTCACCAAAAACAGAGGTTTAGTCAACTCAATTGTATTTGGAGAAATAACCACTCACGCCCTACGGTCAAAGACTATGTATGGCAGTTTCATATAGAATCTATTAGCGCTTGAAATTTCACCTCAGGCTGAAAGAGGCAAACCTCAAGGCAACATCAAACCATTTAGCCTCATAGCTAGCCCTACGGGGCAGGAGAAGGCTCTCTCTGGTCAATCTCAATAAAATCTTCAATGGATGAGATGACCAATAGGGTAACACTGATTTTAGGCTAGTAAACTGATCAAAAGGGTTGATTTGGGGTTTTTAGGGTTTTTGGTGGCAAATTGAGGGGATGGAAATTTTGGGTGCGGGGATTGGACACAGTTTCTGCAGGGGTTTCTTTGGGGCGAGGTAGGAGACAGTATTGATGCCTTTGATTGAGGTGGATGATTAGGAATGACAGGTGAGGAGTTAAGGAGAGCAAACAATAACTTTGAATTCTCCTTAAACAGTAGAAAACATTGAAATTAAACAAACTTAAAAGCAGAGCATGGCAAGCATGAATTCTTAGTTTAACACTTCATTTGTTTAATGGGCAGAAGTAAAGAAAGGAAATGAATCACATAAAAAAGCTTACAAGAAAATTGAGAAACACACCATCAACACACGAGTCCACAAAAATCCCAAAGAGGACTGCAAAACCTGGTCTTCCTTAGCCAAAAATTGCAAAGATACAGTGAAATAATACAATGATAGCTTCTCCCTCAAGAGTCCAACCTTCCAACCTCTGAAAATGACTGAGAAAATACATAATATAGATGATCTAACCTATTTCCTTGCCTCTAGGGGTCGAGCTCACTATCCTAGGAGCTTTTTCAACCACTTCTAAACTTAGCACTAACAACTAGGCAGTCAAAACAACTTGCCTCTATAAACTAGGAAACCAAACCATTCATTAAATGTTTGTTATTTCACGCATGAATCTTCTAGAATAGGTAAATGAGTGTCATGGTAACATGAAAATACATTAATTACATCAAAGAGGGTGAAAAATCCCATCTCAGGTCAAAAATGTTCAAAGCTGGGCGAGTTCCTGAGCTGTAGATGAATTTCCTGTGAAAGTGCCCAACATGTTGCGCGCAACTGCCTGACATGTTGCGCGCCTTTGGATCTCTGTTTGGGTCACTTTCAGGTGGAAAAATTGGGCAAGAGTAGGCTTGTTGGAAAGGTATGTGAGTCTACTTTCCAACACAACTGGAATTTTTGGCTTTGGAGTTCATTTGCCCTGTCAAAACTCAATTCCCCCAAGATAGCTTTCTGCAGTTCAAAAAGGTGGCAGAAAGTCAAAATTTGCATGTTTTTTGACTTTTTGAAGGTCAAAAACATGGCAAAATCTCAAGTCCTTCCATGTGCATATGTAACTTTGCATGAAAAATCTGGAAATGTTGAGTTTTTTGTCAAATGGAGTTGCCGGGACGATGCGTCTCACCGGGGGTGAGATGCGTTAATGAACAAAAACCTGTAAATTGCCAAAAAATATCAAAAATGACCCAAAATGCTCAATTTTTTTTGAAATTTGTGCCGTGGATGAGCTATTTAGTACTATGCTCCTTCAAGGAAGCCTCGGCCAAAATACGGAAGGGATCGTCCCTTTTTCTTCGTTTTAGTGCCTTTGCTAACCGCCTTCGAAGCACTTTCATCTTTGCTTTGCACACATGCATTCTTGCCCAGTAATGGTTTTTCATGTTCCTCAGCAATTTTTTATTTTGATTGGCCTTAGCCAACAGCCTCTTCAAATGAGCATTGTCCCAAATAAACATAGATTCTCGATCTATGGGTCTCAAGTCACCGGGTCTCCTACGAGCCAATTCTCGGTCTTCACGAATTTTCTGCAGCTCATATAGCTTGTGCTCATCCTCCAACTGTTTGTTTCGCTGCTCTATATAGTTGATTATCCATTTTACCATCAATAATTTCGTTTGCAGCGACTGAATCTCGGTGCTTTGCTCTCGGATGATATCCTTGAGCTCTATGCTAGGAGAACCGACATCAAGATCAATAACTGGATCGCCTGACAACCTCTCCTCGATCATGGGCTGATTGCCCCTCTCTGATACCTGTGCTGATGTCGGAAACGAGGCCCCTTCCACCTGGTGTGGAGATAACACTCGTGGTGCTGATGAAGAAGGCGAGACCCCTTCCACCTGGCGTGGAGAAAGTACTCGCCGAGCTGTTGCAAATAAGGCTCTTGGGCCTCTCTGATAGGTGACCTGAGGTGAGGAGCTGACATGTCTAGTACTAGGGATGTCTTGCTGATGTGATGGTCCTCCCTCCTCATGAACAACCTGAGGACGTGGCAGTGATGGTACTGTGAAAAACTCATGAGAGATGAACTCCTCCCATCAGATGCCCTGCTGAGTCAACTGATGTAATACTACTAGCTGAATCAAACCATGATGGTAAAGGCTCCTGTACTGCTGTGCCAAGGTCTTCCTCTGCAACGTGGGCACCATCCTCTGAATGTTCTGAATGAAGAAAACCGGGATGTTCATCATCCTCACTCGGGTGAAATGCATCAAGAGGCGAATGTGATATGAGTATACCAATGAAAATATGCCCTCACAAGTAAAATAATGCATAATGAGCTTCACCATAGGAGCATACTCGTTTCTAAGAAACCTGAATGGAAATACACCTGCCATATTTCTCATGAATGCTGGCCGAACATAAGGCTCAAAGAAAACAAAATCTAACAACTTGCGCTTATTCCACACCTCACCAACATTAGGAATCCCTGTAGCCTGTGAGATCACGTCGGGTGTCAATATAAAGTTTACTTCTACAAGGTTGACATGTCCATCATGCAAATGCAAAACAAAAAGGCGGGCCAAATTTCGGTGGTGCTGAATCCGAGATATCCTCTCGCAAAATTCGTAGCAAGACATATATTGAAAACATGATATGGCAAGAGGAAAAGCTTGTAACTCTATCAAAGAAGTGGGCTCCTCTCGCTTATGATGTCCACCCTTACCACTCCTACGTGGCTGCCTCTGTTCCTCAATTTTTGCTGATGATTGGTCATCACTTTGCTCATAAGTTTCGGTTTCTGACATAGTTTAGGAGCAAAGTGGACAAACTGGACTGTTGTTTCTGCCTGTAAAAAATGTTGAATTTTATGCTGTTTCAAGGGGACAATGACATGAGGGAAATGTTAGGGAAGGGATCTTTTTACAAGGAATTAGGAATATAGGAACATAACAGGGAATTTAAGGAAAATATGCAAACAATATGGCAAATGGGAATACATATTTATAATCAGGAATATTGGAATATCATTTGCAAAAATCATTGCATATGGGAATACATGTATAGGAAGTAAACGTATGAGAATATGCATGCATTCATTAACAGGGGAAAATAGGGAAAATTGACAAAATTCTCTACATATTCACCAACAATTTCTTGCGGTTACTCATGCATATGGTGCAGCAAAATGAGAGTTTGAGTGTTTTGTCTTTTGATGCTTTTGGGAGAGGGGTAGGGTTTATATTTTTTACAAGGAAAATGGAATATATGTAAACAGGGAAATGAGGGAAAAAAAAAACATCACTGCACATGCATTATCAAATTTCATGTATTCACATATATATAATGAGGGAAAAAGGGTAGGGTTTGATTTTTATTTTTACAAGGGAAAGGGGTAGGGTTTATTTTTCTTGCAAATTTAGAAGGGAAATTGCCATGGAAACATAGGGAAAATAGAATAGGAAACATAGGGAAAATGAGAACAAGGGGAAACAATGAAACAGCAATAAAACCCTAGCACCTTTTACAAATTTATTAACAGCCACATGGAGTCTTTCTTCTTGCATAATTTGATCATTACGAGCACATTCATGATGTTTCCCAACAAAATTAACAGCTATTCACAAGTTTTGAAGGGCCTACCTCAAACAATTTGATGAAGTGAAGGAGCTTGAGAAATTCTAAAATGAGTTGGGGAAAACTAGCTTGACATGTCGCGCAGCATACCCAACATGTCGCGCACCTCCCAACATGTCGCGCTCGTTGCAAAATTACACTCTGTGAGCCTCTCTGACATGTCGCGTGCAGCCCAACATGTCGCGCAGCTAATTTGACATGTCGCGCACCTGTCCTGACCCCGATTTTGCCTCAATTCTCTTGGAAGTGTGCCCAATCACTCTTGCAAGGGTTATGAATACACAATGAGAGTGCAAGGAGGGAGTTTGGGCCTTTATAAATTTTATTTGAAAAAATTTCATGCCCAAAACCCACTTTCTAATGTTTTCTCATGACACTTTTAAACTTTACATGTTGTTGTCTTTTTGGTTTCCTTTTGTCCTGAAATTGACTGATTTAGTGCTTTTGCTTGATTCTTTTTGCAAGTAGATCATCTGAGGGACCTTGGCAAGGGGACCAGGGTTGCATTTTGTTGACTGAAGACTTTTGAAATTTCATCACTTTTTTACAAATAAATGAAAAATGACCTTGGCTTTAAAAACAGAGTTTTTAAATCCAAGGTGAATATTAACTGTACCAGATAAAAAAAATTAGAAGAAACACATTTACAATCATCCCTCTGGCTTACTGAACACTCATTGACTTTCAAACACATGACCTTGTAATATTTTTGACCAAAACCCTAGACCTAGGAAATTGACCTCAAGAGAAGACAAGACAAGCTTGAAAGAGCTTTAATAACTGAAATGACTTAAACCAGCAATGCCAAGAGGGGTATAAACACATCAGCTCCTCCATCGGGGTTATGGCATGCCTAACGGGATGCAAAAATTGACACTGATGAGACACCTACCTATGAAAAATGCAAAGAGTTTTGATCGCTGATGGAGGGCTCAAGACCGACTCTAACATTGGCTCCAATGGGGATGGTAGCTCCTTGGAGGTGCCAAGAACCTCAGATCTCTGGGAGAGCAGACCAGTGCTTTCAACCATTGGGCGATGGAGTCAACTTCTACACATGTGACCAAACTGAAACGAGCTTTATTTGACTTGGACAATTGACTGAAATCCTAGACTAACTTTGACATTAACTCACCTACTTTATGCAGAAAATAAACTGACTGAAACAATCTTGCAAAACTCACACCAACTAATCACCATTTTCAGAATTATAGCCTTCACCGCGGGCCCCAAACTAAAGATGGGAGATCAGTTTCACACTTGCTGGCAGAATGCAAATAAAATGGTAATTACAATGAGAGTGATTTAGAGAAAAAAAATGCTCAAGTATAATACCTTTTGAGTAGCCGACCATTCACCGACCCACCAAGACATTCATCACCGTTCATTTCTTTGAGAAGAAAAGCATTAGGACCGCGATATGTTGCAATTTTGTAAGGACATTTCCACAAGTTGTCGAATTTTCCATGTTTCCCTTTGTCTTCATTGCAGGCATCCCATCTCAAAACAACATCATCAATCTGAAACTCATCTGATTTGGCCCTTTTGTCATAGATTTTCTTTATGTGCTCTTGCAACTTAAGGGAATTCTGATGAACCTCTGCTCGTGTCTGCTGTAAATGAATCATTTGACTAATCCGTCGTTGCATAGGATCCTCCTCATCATCAGCTTCTTGAAACAGCTTGGCTACTGGAACACTAAGTGAGGTAGAAAACACTGCATCTACTCCATAAACCAGTTCAAAAGGTGACATACCAATTGACTTCTTTTGACTTACCCGATCA
>APFE030046833.1:2098-18968 GCA_000404065.3 Pinus taeda | reverse complement strand
CTCTTGCAAATACTCATTAATGGATTCAATTTCTTTCTGCAAACGACCCCCCCTTAGCTCATGCATAGTAGGGCCTTTGAAACCTTTTCCAGCAGCATGTATGGCTTCAAACATAGGCTCATAATATGGCGAACGAGCAGCATTAAAGGGAATATCAACATCATACCACCATCTAGCTATGTAATCACAAGCAGTCTCCCTCAATTCTTTCTTCCAATGGTCATCTAAAGTGGGCTGCATTTGAGGTCTAACAATTTAAGGACCATGTGCATCTGATGGAGAGGAGGTCGGAGTGAAAAAACTTTTGATAGTCACATCACGGTCACCCTTTCTCATTCTACCCTTTCCCTTATCTTGACTAGGAGGAACATATCGGAAAGGATTGGATGCATTGGTTTGAGCCTGAGGGATAGAGCAAGAATCCTCAAAATCATAATGGGGGTTGGAACCCATCATTCTTTGTATCTCCCTCTTCCTCCCAATTTCAGCCTGTATTTCTTTTTGCCTAGCCTTATCTTGTTTAAATTTCTCAATGCTAGCCAACATAGTCTGCCTAACCTCCCCAAGTTCAGGTGATTCACATGGGGTAATTTGGCCTCTAATCCCTGCCAAGTGTAGCTTCAGCCTATTAATGCCCCCTGGATCATCCTTAATTAACCTATGGCAAAATTTGCAATGCATTGAACTCTCAACCATTTCAACATATGCCCATGCAGGATCTCTTGTTTTAGGTGCCATTTTTGGAATATGGAATGAAAGCAAACAATCTGAAAATGAAAAAAAAAAAAAACCTTGATTCAATGTTCATTCATTTGACAAAAAACAGTCTCTAAACTTTCTAGACATGCACCTCAAATTTACTAAGCTAAAACAGATTTATAGAGGTAAAAAAAAATACCTCCAGGCACAAACTGCCTCCTCAAACTTGCTCCAAGAATCAGCTCCTCAATGCTGCTCCAAATGGCTGCCCAAGAATCTCCTCACTCCAGCTACAATGCTCCTCCAAGACTCCTCAAGTGCTGCTCCAAAACAAGCTCAAGAACCGCTCACTAACTCTCAAAGAAGACTCTCACTCAAATGCACAAGACTGCTGTGAGAGAATGAGAGCTCTTGGGTTACTTAAATAGCTTTTGGGAGGGGGATATGGACCCCAAATATGTTTTAGAAAATTCATAAACCACTTGGAGTCCACCAAAACCCTAAAACCCAACTGCAAAGTCATTGAAATCCAGTTTTTTTGCTGCGCTGTCCGTCCGGTTCGGGGTCTGCCTTGACTCGGCCGTTTTTTTGCGGGACCCGGCCGGGTCGGCCGAGTCATCAATGACCCGGCCGAGTCATTGCCTGACTCGGCCGGGTCATTGATGACTCAGCCGACCGAGCCGTTTCAGAGGCCGGGTCACAATCCTAGGCCTTGACCCGGATCGACCCGGCCGGGTTGATGATGACTCGGACGAGTCTTAAAACACTGATCCTAATCACCATCTGACTCACAGATCTCCGGTGCTAAGTGAATGGACATGGTCCCAAGTGGAATTCCTGCAACTTGATACAACCTTGAACTCAAAAACATCTTTGAAAGATCTATTTTCAAACACGTACCTTTCCATCGATAAGTGCCATCCTGTAACCTTTGACTTCCAATTCCAAGATGGACATCAGGTTCTTCTTGCGATCAGGTACATAAAAGAGATTCTGGGGTTCCTTGCTTTCGTGGAAGAGTCGACCATTTCCTTGATGACCTGCATTACCAATCATTCCTTTGATCATTGAATATGTCCCAGGAATGATTGTTATCTTCATCAAGAGATGTGTCTCTGCCATTTGGACACTCCTTCGCATAACGGCCGAACTTATTTCAATAAGGTATCCGCCTTCCCTTCCACCCTTAGATCCGAACTTCCCAATGAAGTGATCATTAGATGGGCCATCAGAAACTTCCGCTGCGCCATTGTGATAACATTCTCTGCTTTGACTTCACCCTAGGTGAATTATGAGGAACCCATTGATCCTTCTGTCTTGTCCCAACTGTCTTCGGTGATTGCTCTTTCACTCTTGCTTGGGCATTGTCTTCACTTCAACTCTGATACCATGTTAAGTTTTGGTATGTTCTATGCTAGAGCAATTTATTTAAATGTTCATAGTTGGCAATCACATCAGCATTAAGATAAACTGCAGATAGAACATAACTATAAATCGCAGAAGACAAGCCACGACAAGAGGACACAAGATATGGCGCAAGCCAGGGACAAACCCCACAATGTGTGGGGAAACCCTTTGATCAAATCTTCTTTTATCTTCAAAGTTCAACAGAGAAAGAGAGAGAGAGAGATAATACATATACAACAAAAGTCAACACTTTGACTTATCTGGATCTGAGCACTATAATGATGAGATCAATTGAAGACATTTTGCTTCAACTGAATCTCCTAGGTGACAACTTCACCTATCCATTTTGTTCATCTGCTACACCTTACCATGTAGCATGATCATGCTGCATCATGCATCTTCATGCTGCTCATGATCATTGTGCTGCCCATGATCTCGCCAAGCTTCATGCTGTTCAAGCTGCATCACACTGTTCTATTGCTGAGTTGTTGTACACAACTTTACTGCCCTCCATCATCATGCTGTACATATTTTGCAGTTGTCATCATGATGATTGGTTAGGGTACCAAGCACTATTGAAACAGTCCTTTAAACAAACTAGGTCACTACTCTGGATATGCTATTGATTTGGGCATATGTACGAGTCCTCAAAACTCATGCACAATCCTAGACTGTAGTGTTATGGCCTGCGGCCTAACACACAGTCTTTCTGTGGCTTCCAGGCAACATAACCTTTGCTTCTTGTCCGTTCAACGAGATCCCAACAGATCTATCCCTTAGCTCCTCTAACTTGGTTCTCCTCTCTTATCTGCGGTTAGGGCCTAAGGCCAGCGAAGATAGACTGCATTAGGCTGCGTATGAGGGCCTGAGTATAAGTCTACAGGTCAGCGTATTAGGGCCTCTGCATAAAACTTCTGGACAGTGTAATAGGTGCATCCATATTCAACTTCTGGACAGCGCATTAGGTGCTTTCATACTCAACTTGTTGACAGCGTATTATATTCAACTTCTGGACAACGTATTATCACTACGTTCGTCACTGTGTTGCATATGTTAAGGTTGTCCAACGTTTACAAACACGTTTATAAACTGTCCAACATATATGTATAAACTATCCAGCGTTTACAAACTGTATATAAAATTGTCCAGCGTAAATGTAAGAACTGTCCAGCGTTTACAAACTGTATATTAAACTGTTCAGTGTATATGTAAGAACTATCCAGCGTTTATAAACTGTATATTAAACTGTCCAGCGTATATGTAAGATTGTCCAACGTTTACCCAGCGTCCAGCATTTATGTTATGTGTATGACTATCCAATGTCTGCGGCTTAGGGTATTTGCTGCGGCTCCATATATAGACTATGTTTCCATGTATAACCATGCTACCAGATTCACTGCGTGCCTTGTGTAACCACGCTACCAGATTCGCTGCGTGCCTTGTGTAACCACGCTACTAGATTCACTGTGTGTGTATATATGTTTCCAGGAGCAGAACAGCGTATGAGAAGACTAGTGAACAGCGTACAAGAAGTCTTCAAGAACAACGTGTAAGATAGCTTCAATTACTGCGTTGAGATCCTTTATAACTGCAGCTGGGTCTCCATAATTGCGTATAAGGTCTTCCATTCCAGCATATGAGATATCTCCATTAGACAATGTATAGGTGTCTCTGTTTGCTACATAGATCGACCTGCGGCTAGGGCATCACCATAAGGCCAGCATGCCACTCTTGGTGTCTTACTCCTTCTCCAAAGACCCAAGACGTGGAGAGGAGGAGATCACTCAAGAATGTGTCTAAATGACATCAAATCCTCAACTATTTATACCAAAAACGCATGGGTTGAATAGACATGACATTTGGGCTTCTAGAGCCTACATAAGAGCTGGTCGGCTTGATGATAATTACATAATCAAAATAAATTCATATCTCCATAAATACTTATCGGAATCGGATGATCTTAGGATCAATCCTACACCTCTCGATGAGAGGAATCCAATAAAAATATCATCTACCATAAATAAGCCGACCCACATGGAGTTTGGCCCTAGTTGCCAATTTAACAATAATCAATGCATACCCTGAATGATCCATCCTTCTTCCTTACTAATACCACTGGAGCAACATATAGACTCTTACTTTTTGAGATATCCCATATTTTAAAAGGTCTTGGATTAATCTCTCAATTTCAGTCTTTTGGTGATGTGGATATCGATACGGCTTGATGTTGATGGGGTCTGATCCTGCTTTGACATCCATTGTATGCCCGATTTCCCTGTTAGGAGGCATTGCCATGGGCAAGTCTTGGAATACTTTTTCATGCTTCTGAATTAGCTCTTGTACTTCTGGTGACTCTTCGCTGATTACTTTTGCAGATAACATTTCTAATTGGTCGCATTGTACCACATAAGATGGTGCTCCTTTTCAAATCATTTTCATCATCTGGGATGATGACACGATTTGACTTTCTAGTGCTTGGAATCCGTATAACTTGTACCTCTGCCCTTCCCAGTTAAAGCTTATGAACTGCTCTTTATGGTTGGTAGAGTAAGTGCCTAGGGTTCGTAGCCATGGATGCCTAAGACCACATCTACTCCTCCTAATGGTAAAGTCTTGAATCTGAAATTTGAGCTTATTGCATTTCCCTACCTTCTCAATCTTCTTACCGTCTGCTACCATCACCTTCATGTTGGGCATGGGGAATGTGAAAATGTTGAGTCTCTTTGCCTCGATTGAATCTAAAAAATTGTGGGTGCTATCGGAGTCCTTTTAATTTTACAGTCTGGGGTTGTGATATACCTGTCGTAGCTGATAGTGACACTTGCGGAATACTTTCGACATCTAATTCTGGAGAGAATTTTGGGGCATCTTCTATTCCTTCTATGTCTAATTCATCACTGTTTGAATCATTAGTTGCTTCACAGTTATATAGGTTCTTTGACTCTTTTCCTTTAGCACACCTATGTTTAGGGTCCCACTTTTCGCCACAACATTTGCACTTGCCTTCTTTCATCCTTTGCATTTCCATGATAGATTTTTCGCCTTCACGAAGCTATGGTGAAACATATTTTGTATTATTCGTATTCACAGACTGTGGAGTTCTTCGTCTCGAATATACTTCTTTCGGTTTTGAATACAATATTTTTTCAAATTTCCTTTCAACAAATTTTGCTTTTTGTCTCGCTACTTCTATTGACGTAATGTCATGAAACTCAAGTTCTACTTATAGATGAGTTTTAAGTCCGGAGATGTATGATTGAATTAGACGAGATTATGATAACCCCGGTACTCGTGTTGCTAAGGTCTCCCCTTCTCGAGTGTATTTATCCACATCTCCTTTTTGTTGCAGTCTAATGAGTGTTGAGAAGAACTCTTCTTCCTTGACACCTTGGAATCTTTTAAAGAACGCATCCTTAAATTTTCTCCAACTGATAGCGAGTGTGGTCTTCTTCCACCACATATATCAAGTATATGCTTCGCCTTCCATTTTCATGGAAGCATGCCTAATCTTTTCGTCATCATTGTCAATATCGTAAATCTCAAAATATTCTTTTGCTTTATTCAGCCAGGCAACACTGCATTTTTCGTTACCGTCGGACTTGGGTAACTCAATTTTTTGTCTTCATTGATACGTTGCTAATCGTGGAGTGAAAAGAGGGTATTGATTGGTGAATGAATTCCACAGTTGCTTATTTGAAAAAGTGGCGTTACTATTTTCTTGATGGTGCGTGGATGATTTTTTTTGGAGAGTCAGTTTTTTCATGAGAATCTGCTGAATTTGTTGAATCTGACGAATTGTGTTGTTGATTACCTCCATCATCCTGGAATAGTTGTTCGGGTGTAATCTTCATCCTGTCACACATAACAGTCAACATTGTCATCATCTGATTATGATTCATTTCGGATTTGATATGGTTCTGCCCGAACTGTTGTTCTATCTGATTTGTCTTTTCTTGAAGCTTCTTGATATCTTCGGAATGTCTGGTAACCTTACTCTCGAGATCGACTAATTTTTGGTCAAAATCATTGAAATGGCTAGTAATCCTCTTCTCAAGATCAATCAATTTTTCGCTGAAATTGGTCATTGTCATTGACGACATTGTACGGGTTTGTGGGGGTGTATATTTGTCCGCCAGCTTTAAAGTTTCTCAATTTGTTTTTTTTTTTTAATAATATATATATATATATATATATATATATAATAATAATAATATTATAATGATAATAATTATATATATATATATGTTTTAATTATATAATCAAATTAATTAATTAATTAACTGTAATTATATAATAAAATTGTATAGTATATATTTTCAATGTATTTAATGTTTAATTCACTATAACCTTTGTGCCTTTTTTTAATAAAACTGTATAATATATATTTTCAATGTATTTAATGTTTAATTCCCTATAACCTTTGTGCCTTTTTCTAAAACAAAGAAACACGTGCTTCTAAAAAGCGTGACTTTTGGTAGCCGTGGTTTAGGTTTGTAATTTAGGCAGAGTGATCGAATGTCAACATTCACGGACAACGAGGGAGGCGGAAGTTAGGGCCGAAGAAGGGTATGATGACAGAATCTAGGGCGGAGAAGGACGGTGGAAAGGAACGATAGGCAACTGTCTGGCGGAGCAATGCGGCCCATGCGGAATAACGGTTCGAATGGTGAAAGCAGAAGACGATGGATAAGGTGCAGGAAAGGCTGAACGGAAGCAGAGGATCGACTCGCTCTGATGCCGAGTGGCGCAAACCAAACCAACAATTGACATAAGAATATGTATTTATTAATAATGAATATGAATGGATGGTTTATAGGATGAGAGGCCCGGGCTTAAATAAAGCCCTACATGCCTCTTGGTGAATGGGCATGATCTTTGATCATGCTGTGTGCCCTAATTAACTAAATTGTTTACAAAATACTAAATTTTATTTATCCTTGGATCATTTAATATTGATAATTGGCACATTCTTGGTAATAAGATTGTGTTTCCATTTATTGATAAGTATTCTTGTCATTGAAGATTAAGCATAACTTAAGTAATTAAGCATTAAACAATTTTAACCCAAGAATCACTCACCCACCTTGCATAAGCATTCTAAGTCTAGTTGCACTAATAATTCACCTCTGAGCATAAGTGGGGCTGATAGACCTCTAGGGCCACCCTTTCTCAATTTAGCTTGAGGGATTCAACACCTTTCTAGTGCTTAACACAGTGACCTTGCAGTTGTCAGAGCCACTGTCTCTGTAGCGCCAGAAGCATAGAGTGGTTGGAACATAGGGGAGGTGTCGTTAATCAAGCCTTTGCTTGCTTCCTGTTGGCTTCCATCCCACAACCTACTCTAAAGACTAGTTCCAAAACAGTTAAGAGGAAGGTCTTACTTAGAATAGGCATATAACTAAAGTAACCAAGATTCTTGCATCACACCTAGGTCTGAGGATTTGCATAATATATAGGTTAGTGAAGCATCTAAGCAACAATTATCCATCTGGTTACTTGGTATCTAATTGATAATAAGCGAGAAGTTGACTCCATAAGGCACTGGTTGCACATTTTGATTTAATCCAATCCTTAAATATTGCTTAAATTAACCGAGTAGCTAGGCCACTCAATCGTGTTTCTCGGACTCGTTGGTTGCCAACTTGTCCTTTGCCTTCACATTTCCATAGGGACTTCCCTCCATAGCTCGCTATTGGGAGACATTTAGAACTGAAATGTTGGGGATCAGAGTGATAACCCCCGAACTGAGTCATTGTCGCGGTGCCTGTACAATCTGAGCGACAACATTTTCTAACGCTGTGTTCGGGGAGGAGTTTATCTCATTCTCGGCGCTTAGATGATATTCTTCCTAATCTTCATAATCTTCTAATCCATTCATCTCAGCCGATAACGCCACAACATTTTCTGGCTCCTTCATGTCATCACTCTTCATCTTTTCATCACCTTATTCTTTTTCCTCTCATTAATCCTTTCATCTTATTTATCTACACCTTTAGCACCTGGACATTTAGGTTGGTTTCTTGTTTGGGTGGTGACTCCACTTATTCATTCATTTACAAAAGCTTACTTTAGAAGGAATCCTAGTAGCTTGGTTAACCTCGCTCCTGATCCTGAGAAGGTTCTAAGAGTTCGGTTAAACAAATTACATTCTAGAGAGCATTTATCATTTCTCGGACAAGAAGCTCTCCATGATCTCCATTTGCTTTTTGTTAATTCTCCCAATTAAGACTTCATGGATGATTATTCCAGGCCTTGCAACTTCACCAGCATCCAAGGATATCCGCATGATCTACTAGATGAATCCATTGTGAACGGGCTTTTGATCTTTCAAGGAAACAATGCCATCAATGCCGAAGCTCATATAAAGAAGTTCAACACTTTTGTTTAGAGATATGCTCATGCCACTGCTTACAACCATGAGGATGTTAGGATGAGATTGGTTGTCTTATCATTGGAAGATAATGCAATTGAATGGTTTCATGACAAAGCAGATAATGCCGTTGACTCTTTGAGAGCCCTCACTGATGCATTTAAAGATAAATTTGGAGATAAAAGAGAAGGAAAGTATTTGGTCAAACAACTTAATACTATTAAGAAGAGGGAAAATGAAACGGTTGAAGAATTTAATAAAAGATTCAATAGTCTTCTAAAGGACATGACTCAAGACTACAAGCCTCCAGAAAGAGAGTGTTAGAACAATATGTTGAAGCTTTCATTGGTGATACTCAATATGAGATTAGATGTGCCAAGCCTGTTACTTCCGCTGTTGCCCAAAGTACAATGGAAGTATTAGAAAAGGATGGGAAAGCTTTAGGTAAGTAAGAGATTCCAGGTTTTGAAAGAGGTCCAGTTAAGTCTAAGGTGAAAGAAATTAAGGAAGAAGAACAAGACTCAGTTAAATAATTGACTCAAATCATTGAGGAAATGAAAATTGAGCAGGCCAGACAAATAAGTGACATTCAGTCTAGGATAATTCAAATGAAAAATCTGCAGCCTGGAAATAACAATAATCCGTGGCCAAAGAGAACTTCCTATTGAGCAAAGACCACCTGATCCCTTGGAATTTGCAAATATAATGTCCCACTCCTTTTGCAGATCTTATCAGAAGTTCCATGATGAAAAATCTTGTGCTATCACAAAGAATATCTTAAGTAATAAATTTACAACTGCTGTAGTTCAAATCAATATGTTTGGAAAGGAGTTTCATTTACCTTTAAAGTATTGGATGGAGGTTATAGAAAATAGAAGCAGTGTTGAAACTCTTAATTCGAACAATATCGAGAATGAAAGGGAGGATTGGCTTGAAGATCTATCTGCCCAAGGCATAGGAGAAGCGATTCCTGATACTCCAACGGTTAATTCAAATGTTGATTTAGGGGAATAGATCAACCATGTAAAAATTTCCGTGCCTATCAGTGAGATGATTAATAGTCTGATTCAGATAGCTACGATCACAAAGCATGTCAAAACTCCTAACATTTTGTTCCATATAGTGATTGTGTAAAAAACAAGTAAGTTTCAGAAAATATGTCTCCTCCCAAGGATCGTTTAGAAGAACCGGTTGTGATGCAATCTAGTATTGGAAATTATGCCGTCCTTTCTGACCCTATAAACATGCTAGAAGATAAAGAAGAGTCTAAGGGGGAAATCTGGCATATGAGTTTTGATGGTGCCCGTTCAAAGCCAGGCAAGGAGCCAAAATTGTCTTAACCTCACCTGTAGGCCATGTGTTTAAAGTTGCTTTCCGATCAGAGTTCGAAGCAACTAATAATATCACTGAATATGAAGCTTATTGTCGGGCTCTGAAAAAGCCAGAGACCTCAAAATAAAGTCATCAAGTGTAAAGGGGGATTCTGATCATATCATCAAGCCGGTCAAGGGTTATTCTCATGGAAAAATGACAGACTCAAGAAGTACAGAAATGCTGTATGGGACATTATTGAACTATGTTATGCATTTGGTTTGCAGGTTGTCCCTAGGGAGGAAAATAATCAAGCCGATGAACTTGTTGCAACCGCTTCTACTTTCCAAATATCTGATAATTTAATAAAGGATAAGGCCAAAGTGGAAGTCATTTTTAGACCGTCTGTCCCAGATAATGTAGAACATTGGCAAGTGTTTGATGATGAAAAACAAATTGTCCGTTTTCTTAATCACTTGAACGAGTTTGAAAATTTCCAAACTTGTTCCAAGGAAGAAGGGTTTGACTTTAAAAGTAAAGATGTGGTGAATCCTACTTTCGGAAATATGGTGGCCATGGAACAACTCTTTGATAGAAATGATGCCATCAAAAGGGTTGATGAAAAGAAGTGGATCCTAGTGAATTCATTGAAGTAAACATTGGTTTTCTAGAAAACCCAAAAATGGTTAAAATTAGTAAAGGAACTTTTGAGGAAGAAAAGGAAAATCTGATTGATCTACTCATAGCGTATCAAGATGTCTTGGCCTTTTCTCATGATGAGCTCAAAGGTTACAGGAAGGATGTTATTGAACATACTATTCCTTTAAAAGATGAAGATGCCAAGCCATTTAAGTAGAAACTTATGCAATTCAATCCTAAGCTGGCCCCTCTCGTTCAAAAGAGTTCCGGAAATTGCTTGCTGTTGGTAGTTGTTAGGAAGAAGAATGGTACTGTCAAGCCATGTGTCGATTTCAAAAATCTTAACTTGGCTTGTAAAAACTATAATTATCCTTTGCCTAACATGGAAAATATGCTCAAAAGAATAACCGGGTCTGATATGATGTCATTATTAGACAAATTCTCTTGTTATAATCAAGTCTGGGTTAAGGAAGAAGATCGCCATAAGACTATCTTGACCACGCCTCGGGGTACCTTTGAATATCTCAGAATGCCTTTTGGGTTAACAAATGGCGGGGCTACTTTTCAGAGTGCTATGGATTATGCCTTCAAGGGATTAATTGGCAAAATCATTGAGATTTACCAAGATCTATGTTGCCAGGAAACGCGGGTTCGGGGATGGGGACAAGTACGTCATTTTTTGAAACAAGGTGCATGGGTTCGTTGGGGATATGTTATAATTTTTTATATATGATTTATAAATATTATATTCTAAAATTATAATATATATGAAATTTTATATTTTCCAACTTTCCAACAATACAACTAAAATATTTATGATTTAAACTTTAAAGATTTAAACATTCACATCATTGAACATTCAACATTCACATTGAAATTTCAAAATTTCTAGTTTGATATCATGTGCAAATTGGAGACATATTAATAAGAATCATGATATATGTCCATTGTCATACTACATTCAAAATTTGCCTTAAGGCATCTCCAAACATGAACTAGGAAATTTTAAAATACTAAAATAAAAATAGTGAACAACGGCTTCCTCAAGCCATGTCATCAACATCACTTAGATCTTCAGTTTGCATGCTCTCTAGGTAGGAATCACCCTCATCTTGAGGCTCCTGCTCATCCATAGCAATTGGAGGTAGCTCGATAAGGCCATTTGGTTGTATCTTCTCATCTACACACATAACATCATCTTTGTATTGGTTCCATCTCTTGAAAGGACCCTCCTTGTACCTAGGGTCTTTTCGAGATATGAGACGAAGTGTGCTATGAATGTACACTAAGTTCTCTACCTTCTTTGAGCCCAACCTATTTCTCTTTATTGAATGGATAAAGGCATAAGTACTCCAATTCCTCTTGCAAGATTAAGAACTAGCTACTTGGAATATTAGGGAAAGCCCATTAAATTAATTAAAAATTTAAAAATAAGAACGAAATTGAAAATTTAAAAATCAATACAGAAATGTAATTGAGAAATAAGATGAGGAACTCCAAACTAGCTACCTGCCCAAGTAACCGTATGGAAAATTGCTGCAACTCAGGAGCATCAACACCATAAAGCCACCACCAATCAATTGGACCCTTCTTCTTGTGTCTATCTGCTAAAGATGCATATGAACCAAAGACACCTCGGCCACGTGAAAATTGGGAAAGTTGAGATCGTATGTTAGAGGCTTCTTTTGTACAACCATAAATTTTCTCTACAGCGGTCAAGAATCCTTTGAACACCTCTCTATGTTGGGAAGGAGGCCTCCATCTTGTTGTGGGATTATACCATTTTAGATTAACTGCATAAGCTGCCATATGAAGAGGGGTGTTCAATTTATTCCACCGCCCATGTATAAACTCTTTCAATTGTGGCCATAAAATAGGATCTTCCTATCCGTAACAATATGGATCCTCTCACACATGGAGTCCATGTTCTCATAAATCTCACCTAAACATGGATCATCTATGTCTGTATAACATATCATATCACAAGTTGGTTCTATAATTTGCACAACAAATTTGGCATCAACCCAAAAATGATCATTTAAAATCAACCTCCACCTCCAACGCTGCATCTGAGGTAGATAACCTCTATCGGTCCCACATGTCACTGACAACTGTGGCAGATAAAGCCTCCTTCATCTCCACAAACCGCCTAAGTAAAATTTAGTAAGTTGCAAATCCGGTATTTGCTTGTTTAAGAAGCTCCATTTTGGCATGCTTGCGGTAAATGGCTTGTGATTGATGATGGTTGCATATAAACATTTGAATTTTGTAGCCATTTTCAGAAAATGGCCGAATCAATGTTCCCAATGTTCTTCGATGCATTATTTAAAGAATGCATTGCACATGGTGTCCAAAAAATATGCCTGGGTACATCAAGGACAATTTTAAAATATTACTAAATCAAAATTTTTATTGTTTAAAAAAAAAACAAATCAAACCTGTACTCAAAATTAAAAATGTAATTCATGTAATTTAAATTCAAAAGAAATCAAACTTGAAAGTTGAAACTTGTCACTTGTACTCCTTCTGAACCATTGCCCTTGCTGCGTTGCACACTGGAGATGCATCAGTAATAACTTGAACGACATTGGATGGCCCCACCCTTGCAATGGCATCACATAATTGGTCTTTCAAGAACATAATGTTCTTTTCTTGACTAGAACAATCAATGGCTTTGAGAAAATAAGGACCAGACAGGGAAGAGACAATGATTCCAACAATCAGCGCATCCATCCATGGCAATTGAACATCCATATACATTCCAAGATGCTTTCAAGGGTGCTATTGTCTTCTCAAGACGAGCTTTCTCTTTGTCCACCACCACAGTTCAGAGCTTCTCATAACCAAGCGCTTTATACGATGGAGGTCCATCATTAACAACACAAATCATTTGCTCAAAATAGGGTGAACGGGTTGCATTGAAGGGAATGCCACATCTAAGAAAAAATCTTGCTATTGCAAGATCAACACCCTCCCTACCTTTCTGTTATGAAACCAGCTCACAAAAATATAAAAAGTTAGATGAACACCTTAAAATTCAGCCTCTTCCAGGGGGCAACCTCCTTTACATTACACAAATGAACAATTCTTGGATGATACAAATGACAAGACCTCCCTTCTATATATAGGAGTCTAAGGGGTCATAATATAATCATAGACGACATAACAGTAATAATGTAAGGGCACAATAATAACAATAGTGGGCTTTTATGGGGGACAATAGTAACAATATTGGGACTGCATGGGTACAACAATATAATAAGGGGGTTGTACTAATAACAATAAGGGGTTACACTAGTAGTATAGGGGCCTAACATGCCCCTTTCCTTCAAAAAGTGTTGTCTTCAATGCTTGAGTAGTTCTTGATGCTTCTGTATAAAATTCTTGTCCTCCCATGTGGAATCTTTAGTGGGTAAATTGATCGATTTTGTAGCTGTCGGGTTCTTGTTTCTGTGACTGCTCCAGGTCCTAATACGATTTTTCCTTCCTCTTCAAGTTCTGGCAAAATTGTTTGAATTGGGATCTTCTGCAACTTTTGAATGAGTGGCCACACTTTTTCATCCTTCTTCCATTCATCCCTTGCTTTGTTTATCTAATCTGGTTGGATAATAGAAATAGCACAAAATAATGCTTCGACATCCTCATCCTTTCTTGAGAGTGCATCTGCAACAAAATTTTGCTTCCCTTTTCTATAGATGATGTCAAAGTCATAACCCAACATATTTGTGATCCATTTTTTCTGTTCTTCTAAAGATAATGTTTGTTCTAAAAAGTATTTAAGACTATCATGATCCGTTTTTACCTTGAAGTGTCTTCCCATTGTGTAAGGTCGCCATTTCTCAAGTGCATGTAGTATTGCCAACATTTCTTCTCATAAATAGCTTGCTTGAGATGTAGTCGTAAAAATACCCTATCATCCACATCAAAACATTTTTCACTGTGATGTTCAAGTGCATGTAGTATTGCCAACATTTCTTCTCATAAATAGCTTGCTTGAGATGTAGTCGTAAAAATACCCAATCATCCACATCAAAACATTTTTCACTGTGATGTTGATCGACCTGTTGTTTCATTTGATTTTGCACCAAAGTGGAGTTATCTTTTAAAAGTTGGAGAACTTGTTGTTGATGTTCGATGTGACCTTTCACTGCTTGAAATTTTTCTTCTTGATATGTCCTTCTATCTTTAGAGTTTGAGAAGTGGTAATTTCTTCCAATGCTTTACAAGATATGGTCGGATTCATTTCTTGATGCTTGATGTGATCTTTTACTTCTTGAACATTTTTTTTCTTGATATGTCCTATCTTGATAGTTTGAGGAGTGGAAGTTCCGGTTAATGTATTACAAGATATGTTTGGCTTCATTTCTTCTTTCTCGATGTGATCGTTCACTTTTTGCACCTTTTTCTTCTTGATATGTCCTATTTTGAGAGTTGAGGAGTGGTAATTCTTGCCAGTGCTTTACAAGATATGGTCAGATTCATTTCTTCTTTCTTTGGGATTATTTTCTGGTGTATATCCTCTTCTTTTGATATTTCTTGATCATTTTCTTCCTCCTCTTCATAATCTATGTAAAATAATTTCTTCTCAGCACACTTATGACCTTTAGTGCATTTGCTATCACAATTGTAACAAAGCCCTTTTTCTCTTTTTTCTTTCAATTGTTGTGGTGTCACCTTTGTATGTTGTGGAACACTAGGAGAAACAACACTTCCATATTTATATTTGTGAGGGGTAGAATTCCTTGTTTCCATAATTTTGCTTTCCATTTTCTTGCCAACCTGAATACCTTCTCCAAGAATCAGGTTCCCAAAGACGAACCTCATGTTGAATGTTATCTTTTAAAGTCTCTATGGAGACATCAACCCTTTGTTTCTCTGGAATATCATTTTCCCTTATATTCAATATTTGAAAGTCCTCAATGTGCTCTGCCATTGAACACTTTTGTTTGAGATTTATCAATTGGCTAAAGGTGTTTCTCTCTGTATCCTTATAATGTGCTATGATTTCCTTCATGAAAATTGACCACGTGACAAGTGGTTTTCAAGAACAAAGCCCTTTATATCATAAAAATTGTTTCGGTTCTAAATAATTAGATGCAATACATACCTTTTGTAACAGTGGTACACCATGTAAATTAAAATATATCTCCATCTGTAGTATCCAATTTACCGGATCCTTACCATCAAACTTCCTCATTTCGCTTTTTCTTGGTTTTAGAAGCTCGATCTTGAAACGACTGTAACTCTATAATTTCAGATCTTTCAGTTCTGAAATCGTGACCTGAAGTATTCCTCTGCGTCCTCTTTCCAATGCCACCAGTCTGATCGAAATTGGATTCTCCAAGAAAGAGTTATGCACAATCTCCAAAGATGACCGGATTATACACCTTTTAAGAATAACGAACTTGTATGATGTGCCACGTTTCACTGTTTTGACCTTCGGATTTGAAAAATACACACAAAAAACTACAATTCGTCCTCTTTCTGTAACTTTTTACAAAATTTCAATCTGATGCTCAAAGAGAAAGTTATGACAATTTTCCCAAGGTGACCTGTTTGGAATGTAATTCAAGGGTTTGCAAAAACCCTAACTTCCTTAGATTATATCTCCGAAAATATAGCGAGACAATATCTGAAATTCAGAGCCGAGATTCAGAACGGTTTCTTCTCAAATGGGCTTTTTGTTTAGCTTCTTAAACTTCGTAGCGAAAAAGTTATAGCGAAAATTCCACGATGGCCTGTTTTAGATGAAATTCTGGAGCTTGCAAAAGCCCTAACTTCCTTAGATCATATCTCTAAAAATAAAGTGAGACAAGATCTGAAATCCGGATGCGAAGTTCAGTGCGATTTCTTCCCAAATGGGTTTTTTTGTTAGCTTCTGAAACGTCGTTGAAAAAACGTTATAGCGAAAATGCCACGATGACCTGTTTGGAGCAGTGAAACCCTAGAATCCAAAGCATTGATACCAAATGTTATGAAACCAACTCACAAAAAGATAGAAAAGATAGATGAATGCCTTAGAATTCAACTTCTTCGAGGGGGCAACCTCCTTTACATTACACAAATGAACAATTCTTGGATGATACAAATGACAAGACCTCCCTTCTATATATAGGAGTCTAGGGGGTCATAATATAATCAGAGCTTACATAACAATAATAATGTGAGGGCACAATAATAACAATAGTGGGCTTCTATGGGGCACAATAGTAACAATATGGGGACTACATGGGTACAACATTATAATAAGGGGGTTGTACTAATAACAATAAGGGGTTACACTAGTAGTATAGAGGCTTAACATTTTCACATCAAACATGTCATAAATGTTAGGATATTCCGACACATAGGAAATAGTTAAGTTCAACTTGGTCTAGTATAGAGTTAGGTATAGAGTTAGGTAAAGTGTGTTTCTTTACCGTTGTACATTTTGTAACTTACAAT
>APFE030046827.1:10706-21971 GCA_000404065.3 Pinus taeda | reverse complement strand
GGGCACTACATGGGTACATCAATATAATAAGTGGGTTTTACTAATAACAATAAGGGGTTACACTAGTAGTATAGGGGTTACACTAGTAGTATACACTTCATAAGTTGCAGGAAGAAAGGATGAAAGAAAAAGAAAAATTCACACTCCACCAGAATCGTATCAAGAGATGGTTCGACAAGAAGTATGTAGTGAACACTTACTTCATTGTGCGTGAATTAATCTTGAAATGGGCGAACCCCATGAAGACAAAGGAAAACATATGAAGTTCCAATCCCTGTGGATTGGTTCATACAGTATCCACGAAAATCTTGGCCCACACACATACTGTCTGCAATCACTTGACGGGAGGATTGACAACCATCCTGTCAACGGCCAAGGCTTGAAGAATTATTTTTAGTAGATAGTTGTTTACTGCTTGTTGTGTTTTCGCTTTTCTTTGCTATTTTTTGCTTCAAATTGTTTTGTTTTCATAATATCACACTATTTCGGTTTTTCTAATAAGTGATTCCCTCTACTGAGTTCTGGCTTTTGAATGAGTATATGGCTGAGATCCAAAGAGTCTTGTGACACTGCAACACTTGGCCAGTCCCGTGTCCGTATTCTCTGTACTTGGTTATAACCTTTGGACGATGAAGTCTTGATGGAAAATATGAGTCGTCTGTAAGGGAAGCTCTGGTCTAACCATGAACCTGTGTCCTCACTAGAAAACCCCATGCCTATACTCAGTCTTCTTCTCTGTGTGTTCAAGCTCATCCAACTAGTAGAAATGGAGAAGGGGAAAATCCAAATGAGCAAACCTAAATTGGAGGTCTTACATCTTTCTTTGAAGGAACAACCTATTATGCTCTCAATAAGTTAGGATCCCTCTTCCACCCAAAGAATAAATAAGTGCCTATGCACAGTCCTCTTTCAAAAATACAAAGGGGAAAGAAGAGAAAGGCTTCATGCGCATAAAGTTGAAGCATGCAACTCCAATGGGGTCCTGACCAGGCTCACTAGAAGTGGAGAAATGAGTGTGTTCCTACGTGACTCCGTCGAGGTACTGTCTAGGCCTGCTGGCAGTGGAGCAACACCAGAGGTGAAAACTTATACTCTGATAATTTTAAAATCACGATCCAAACTACCCTTCCCGATTTTGAAACACTGTGATCAAGCTGAAACTTGTTGTTTTGTTCGACTGAGTTGGAAAAAGGTGAACCATGTATGTTCATTGGGTAAGTGGTAAAATTAAAGTAACCCACACAACGATTCAATACTCCCTGATATACCAAGGCCCTATGGTGTTAATGAACTGAAACAAAGAAGTTGGTATTCAACTAGTGTGTCGCCAAGTGTTGTAGCGGCTGCAACACCCTCCAAAATTTTGGCTGCATCCAATTTTAGAGGCTTCCTTGGTTTTTCCTTGATGATTGCAAACACTTAGGTTCATCCATGAGCTTGTGTCAGTCTTTAAAACCTCTTTGCTTGACCATTCACGGATCGTCTTTTAGCATGTTGGTTGGAATGTCATAATAGTGGTCTTGTTATGGCGATGTTGAAGGTTTGTATTTGTGTGTACAAGTTGTGTTCACTATGTAAGCATCTATCACACTCACACACGAGTTGTATGAAATGTCTCACAAGTGTTGTCACGATCATTCAACGATCTATCTCAAGTGTCGTACTTGTCGCTCTTACGCTTTAGTCAGTCACACTGAGCATATGTTGTCTTGATGGTTTGAGGTGTCTTGTCATCGAGTCATGTTGAGTGTGTGTTTGTAAGGTCATGTATACATGAGTTAACTCACTGACAAAATTAACCATTTTGCCGAAGATCTGCCAACCTGACCACTCTCCATTAGCCGAACCTCCACTGCATTGCACAATGTAGTCTCAACCCTTAGTGAGCAAACATTGTTGCCCAGAACTGTGTAGAGCTTGAGGCTACCCTCTAGGCAGTCTGCAATGCAAAATATTGGAATCAACCTGACTGACTGTCACCTAGAACAACACAGAAATTTCCCAAGAAGCTAACTTAATCTACGCTTCCTGCAAGCCTATCCAGCAAGCCTATTGCTAATCAACTAGAGAATTTGATTTGGATAGTGACCTAGGGCTGCACTCATCCCAAAAATGGCACAAAAGTTGTTAGCTTGCCTTCCTGCACTCACTGAAGAAATTGTGTAGACATGAGAGATAGGCATCTACTGCCTATCATTGCACTGTCTCTGGAAATTGCACAGTTTTGTCATCCAATCCCCCTGCCGGCCTGCTCACCACTCCTCCTGAAAATTGTGCAGGTTTCATGGATAGTCCACCTGCTACTTGACACCCTTCTCAGCCTAGAAACTGTGCATAAATGGCATACATGAATGCCTCCCAGATCTACGCAGTTCTGTCTAGCAAGCTCCCACAGCCCGATCTTAGCCTCCTTTGGAAATATGCACATTCTTCACTGTGAGTGCCTCCTTCTTCCTACACTGCCTTCCCCAGAAAAATTGCGTAGTTCTACCTCCCAGCTGAGCTAGATCTAGTAAATGTCACTACTGTCCCGGACTGCTCAACCCAGCCTCTTTGTGACCACTACATAGTTTTTCCTGATAGTGCCTCGGAGCGTCACATCCCGACCTAAAATGTGCTCTACGTAGTTTTAGAGCCTTATCCTCTCTCAAGGTCACCTTCACTCACAAAAGAAAGATGATACCTCATGGTAGACTAGGGGATTTTAGGATTTGATGTCGTCTTGTCATGAGTGATTGCAGAGACAAGTACGTGGATGATACATGGCGCAATGACGAACGTAATGAACAAGGAGCACATGCTAGGAGACTTGTTCATGAATGGATGAACACATGAAGCATGCCGAGTACTAGTGAAGGGGATACATTCACATGAAACATCAAGTGAACACCAAGACCATCGAAGACTCCACACACCTTGTCATGTGGAGGTGAATCTATGATACACTAAGAGAAGACTCATCACTCAGTATCATAACATCTCGACATGGAAACCACCATCAACATGAACATACCAACAATGCCATGTCAAGTCATGTCATGAGTCATCTTGGCCACACTACTAATGTGGGCCATACTGCTGTAATCAATGTAATGCAACGTTGAAGTCCAATAGACCCACATATGAAGTTGAAGAGTCATGCAAGTCAAACGGTCATGAGGGAAGTCAAAGAGTCACAAGGGTCAAGTTCACCCTTGGCTATATATACCCCTCATTTGTACATGAAAATGAATTTTCACCTTGTTTCCTCCCACATAGCCTTGAGAGTCTGTAGTCTTTTCTTTGAGGAGCGAGCAATGGCGCCAATGCCCTGCTATCAGGGTTAGTATTGTGTTGTGTACATATGTGTCTTGGAACTTTCACTTAATTCAGAAGCCTGTTAACAGGCCAACACATTTTCGCACATGTATTGTATTCGTTTGTAAGACTATTATTTGGACGCTTGTAATGCATGTTGCTTTAACTTGTACTAATATAGTTGAACTATTTCGGTTGTTTTAGTGCATATGTTGTTGGAAATGTGTTGTATTAGTTGTTATCATTGTCTCGCCCTTGTGGACTACTCCACTGGACACTAGACATATTCATTCTTGTTAACTTTTCATAATGACCATCACACTGATTTGGACTACTCCATTGGGTGTTGTACGTGCTATCTATTCACTTTGTGTTTGTGACTACCACATCCGTGTGGACTACTCCACCGGAAGCTGCACATATCCTACTTTTTTGTGTGTATCTAACTAAGTTGGGACTATTCCCTTTCGACTTGAGACTCACTCTCACCCTCTCCCTATATAGTGAAAGAACTTAGACACAATTTAACTAACTACTCACCAGGCACACACACCCCATTTTTTGAAGACTAAGTATACGATTCTCATGGGCTGACAAGAAAGAGCTCAGGCATATATTTAAGATAATGGAAACCGGGTCATCATACCAGATGGGACTCCTAGACCAAACAATGTGAGGTCTAGTTGGGACTTCATACCAGGCAGATCCCCTGAATGTTGGCGGGTCCAGCAACGTCAACAGAAGGGCACTTCAAAAAGGACTGTAGATCTAAAGCTCCAGAGAAAGGAAAGGGATCTGATGAAGATCCTTCTATAGAGGAGAGGAGAAAACCATCTCAGATGAAGGTGGGGAAGTGTACTTGGATTCTTCTTCAAGTACAAATGTAGATCATGAGGCATGTTTGATTGACTCAGGTTCATCCTTTCACTTCACTCCCCATAGGGAGTGGTTCTGTGAGTATGATAAATATGATAATGGTGATGTCTTCTTAAGGGATGACAGGAAGGCTAGAATATTCGTTCATGGAAAAGGAAAGTTGAATTCACAAGGTGGAAGGATTAAAACGCTTACAAGTGTTCTGCATATTCCTGCATTGGACAAAAATCTGATTTTTGCAAGCAAGCTGGATGATGCAGGTGTAGAAACAATGTTCGAGAAAGAAACCTGCAAGATGGTTCAGGGAGAATTGGTATTGATGTGGGGAGTTTCTACTGGAGCTTTGTACAAGCTTCAGGTTAACACTGTTATTGATGGGTGCAACAGTTCTATGGTTCCCTAAAGTGAAGCAGAAAATCTAGTGGTCTTTGGAGAAAAGGCCATGCTATGGCGTCAAAGGCTTGGACATATTGGAGAGAGTGGCCTTTAAATACTTCATTGTAATGGTATGCTAGAAGTTAAGTCTAATTTCTCTTTGGATTTTGATTTCTATGAAAATTGTGTATATGGGAGGCAGAATCAGGTGAGATTCCCCTCTGGTGCTAAGAGGGCGAAACAATTATTAGGGCTTATGCACAATGATGTGTTTGGACCTGTGTTAGTTCTATTACTGGGTAAGCTTGTGTACTATGTATCATTTATAGATGAATTCTCAAGAAATACATGAATGTGAAGTCTTTGACAGGTTTAAAGAATTTAAAGCTTTGGTGGAAAACCAGACAAAGAAAAAGATAAAGGTGTTAAGGATAGATAGCGGTGGAAAGTTTTTCAAGAAGGAATTTGAAGAGTTCTGTAAGAGGTGTGGTATAGAACGACAGAAGACTACTCCATACATACCTCAGAAAAATGGAGTTGTAGAAAGAATGAACAAGATGTTGATGATAAAGGAAAGAAGCATGCTCAATGGTGCCGGGTTAGGACAAGAATTCTGGGTAGAGGTGGTGGAGACTACATGTTACCTGGTCAAAAAATCACCTTCATCATCATTGGAGGACAAGACTCCACAAGAGGTATGGACTGGTAATAAGCCCTCTCTTTCACATCTAAGGGTATTTGGATGTGATGCATATGTACATGTTCCAAAGGAGAAAAAAACCAAGTTAGATAGTAAATTTGAAAGGCGCATCTTTATTGGGTATAAGGATTGTTTAAAAGGTTATAAGATTTGGAACCCAGAAAAAAGAAACGTTGTGTACAACCATGATGTGGTGTTTAGAGAGGTGAAAGATGTTATTAAATATGAATTCTATCAAACGAACCTGAGAAGATAGAGTTTGAGCTAAAGGAGGAGGAATCAGACTCTACAACAGAAGAAGAATCAGAAGATGAAAAGCCATAAACTCCAGCTATGAGAAGAATAGTTTAAGAAAGAAGGAAACCAAAAAGGTATAGTCTAATTGCTTTTTGTTCAAATTTTGGTTTATCTATTACTGATGATGATCCCAGAATTGTCACAGAAGTAGTAGATTCAGAGGACGGAAAACTATGAAAAGATGCCATGGTTGATGAAATGGCATCTTTGCACAAAAATGAGGCTTGGGATCTGGCGAAGTTGCCCGTTGGAAGGAAGCCCATTGGCAACAAATGGGTGTTTAAGAAGAAGATGAATACAAAAGGCAAGGTGGAGAAATACAAAGCTCGGTTGGTAGAAAAAGGTTATTCCCAAGTGCCGAGAATTAATTTTGGTGATAATTTTTCTCCTATAGCTAAGGTAGCTTCTATTATATTACTTTTATTTGTTTCTACTGCTTCTGATTTTGAGGTATAATAGATGGATGTGAAGACAACATTTTTTCATACGGATTTGGAAGAAGATATCTACATGAAGAAACTTGAAGGATTTGTAGTGAAGGGTAAGAAAGAAATGGTATGTAGGTTAAAAAAGTCTCTGTATGGGTTAAAACAGTCACCAAGGATGTGGTATCAGAAATTTGATACATATTTACGGGGACTTGGCTTCACCAGAAGAAAAGAATATCATTATGTGTATTTTAAATTAATTGGTGACTATGTTATTTATTTGGTCTTGTATGTGGATGATATGTTGTTGATTGGAAATAACAAAGAAATTATCCAGGAATTGAAGATCCAATTGTCCTCCAAATTCGACATGAAAGATCTTGGTGCTATAAACTATATTTTGGGCATGGAAATTAAATGAGATCGGGTAAAAGGTTAAATCTGGTTAAACCAGAGGAAGTATGTTGAGACAATATTGTAGAGTTTTAATATGCAGGATAGTAAACCGATGGAGGTTCCTATTCTCGTTGGTGTAAGGTTATCTGTTGAACAATGTCCCAAGACATAAGAAGAGGAAGAGGACATGTCTCATGTTCCTGATGAGCCTAGGTATTGCAACAAGAATGCTTCAACTCCTAGGGCTACCAGCTTTACTTATCAACCTAGGGTTCATACAAACTTGGAGGTGACAGTGCTGTATGCACAAGTAAAAGTGAAGGTACTGCCTGTTGTCACTGCTCATCTGGCAAGAGACCCCAGGGGTTTTGAGCTAGACTTCTATAGGGTAAGAAGAAGCTTAATTCTTTGATGGAAGAAGAGAAAATATATTCTAAGAGAGAGCTACTCTATTGAAGTAATGAATAAAACAACATGTAATGCTAAATCACACCATAACCTAATTAACCAATTAAACAACTATGATAAGAAAAATGGCTAAATCAATCGGTAACCTAATGCTGCTATCTAAGTTGCAGTGGTAAAGAGCATCAAACTATACTAAGGCATAAGCAAAGAAACTTAAGCTAAATCAGTTTTCAAGTGGAAGAGAAATCAAAGATCGAAACCAGTGAAAGGAGGATGTAAGGAAGAAGTAGTGGATAAGAAACGTTGGCTGATCCAACGAACGAACAACTACTAAACATATTAAACACAACACAACTTGAATAAATGCTTACATATTAAACACAACTTGTACACACAAATACAAACCTTCGACATCGCCATAACAAGACCACAACTATGGCATTTCAACCAACATGCTAAAAGACGATTAGTGAATGGTCAAGCAAAGAGGTTGTAAAGAATTGACACGAGCTCATGGGATGAACCCGAGTGTTTGCAATGATCAAGGAAAAACCAAGGAAGCCTCCGAAATTGGATGTAAGCCAAAATTTTGGAGGGTGTTACAGCTGCTATAACACTTGGTGACACACTGGTTAAATACCAACTTATTTGTTTTAGTTCATTGACACCATAGGGCCTTAGTTTATCAGGGAGTATTGAATCATTGTGTGGGTTACTTTAGTTTCCCCACTTAATGAACATACACGGTTCACCTTTTTCCAACTCAGTCCAACAAAACAACAAGTTTCAACTTGATTACAGTGTTTCAAAATCGGGAAGGATAGTTTGGCTCACAATTTTAAAATTGTCAGTATAAGTTTTCATCTCTAGTGTTGCTCCACTGCCAGCAGGCCGGGATAGTACCCTGACAGAGTCACATAGGAACACACTCATTGCTCCACTTCCAACGAGCCTGGTCAGTAACCTGTTGAAGTTGCATGCTTCACCTTTATGCGTATGAAGCCTTTCTCTTCTTTCCCCTTTGTATTTTTGAAAGAGGACTATGCATAGGCACCTATTTATTTTTTGGGGTGGAAGAGAGATCCTGACTTATTGAGAGCATAAGAGGTTGTTCCTTCAGAGAAGGATGTAAGACCTCTGATTTAGGTTTTCTCGTTTAGATTTTCCCCTTCTCCATTTCTACTAGTTGGATGAGCTTGAACACATAAAGAAGAAGACTGAGTATAGGCATGGGGTTTTCTAGTGAGGAAACAGGTTCATGGTTAGACCAAAGCTTCCCTTATAGACGACTCATATTTTCCATCAAGACTTCATCGGCCAAATGTTATAACCAAGCACAGAGAAGACGAACACGGGACTGGCCAAGTGTTGCAGTGTCACAAGACTCTTTGGATGTCAACCACATACTCATTCAAAAACCAAAACCCAGTAGAGGGAATCACTTATTAGCAAAACCAAAATAGCGTGATATTAGGAAAACAAAACAATTTGAAGAAAAAAATAGTAAAGAAAAGTGAAAAGAAAACAAGCAGTAAACAAACTATCTCGGGCTACTGAAAATAATTCTTCAAGTCTTGGTCGTTGACAGGAAGGTTGTCAATCCTCCCATCAAGTGATTGCAGACAGTATGTGTGTGGGCCAAGCTTTTCCTGGACAGTGTATGAACCAATCCACAAGGACTAGAAATTCATATGTTTTCCTTTGTCTTCATGGGGTTTGTCCCATTTCAATACTAATTCACCCACAATGAAGTAAGTGTTCGCTACATACTTCTTGTCGAACCATCTCTTGATAAGGTTCTGGTGGAGTGTGAATTTTTCTTTTTCTTTTATCCTTTCTTCCTGCAACTTATGAAGTGTATCCATCCTACACTGAACTAGCAAACAAGACTTGCCTTGGGATTCTTGGGACAATTAGAGAGCAGGCAAGTAGATGTTTGGTGGCAGGATGGCTTCTTTCCCATAAACCAAGAAGTATGGTAAAGTGTTTAGAGAGGGTTTTGGTGTTACATGGTCAGGCCATAATCACTTATCAGAGCAAAGTGCCAATTTCGTTGTTTAGAGTAAATGGTCTTCTTGATAATGCGGATAAGTTTTTTATTTGTAGATTCAGCGAAACCATTCCCCTGCAGGTAGTGATTAACTGAGTGTTTAAGCAAAATACCATATTGCAATGCCAAATCATAAAACTTCAATGATGAAAATAAAGTTGTATTATCAAAAACAACTGATACCTGAACGCCAAATCGTGAGATAATGTTCTGTTGAAGGAAGTTGATGACTTTCTGGTTATTTAATTGCTTAAGCAAAACTACTTTTGTCCATCGTGTGAAGTAATATGTAGCTGTCAAGATGTAGTGGTGTTGTTTCGACGAAAGTGGGAGTATTTCCCCAATGATGTATAAGCCCCATTGTTGAAATGGTTCACTCACTGCAATAGGGTGCAACAGGGTTGTTGACCTTCATGTTCTATCGGTGCATCACTAATAGACCAGGCACCTGCGGGCATAAGCATGTGCATCATTGAATAATGTGGGCCAGCAGAAACCGGCTCGCGTGACTTTGTGCGCATTGGTGTTTCCCGCGAAGTGGTCTATGGCTGGTCTATCATGCAGATCATGCAAGACCTTCTCTAAATCATGTACCTCCAGGCACCTAAGAAAAATTTCGTTGTTGTGCTTTCTGTAAAGCAATCTGTGCACCAACTGGTAAGGTAAATATTTGAGGTGAAGTGCCCTCTTCTGTCACATGGAGAAGAGAGAGGGCATGGTGCCATGCTCAAGGTACTGGTGCACATCTTCTTGCCAAGAGTTTCTATATGAAGTGGGTTGTTCTCCCTCTACATTGTACATCTCAATTTCTTGCTCCCAAACAATAAGCTCTTGTTCTTCCTCCTGTGCATGGACTACTTTGGCTGCGAGTCTGCAGAGACCATGACCCTTGATAGTGTGAATTGGCTTGATGTAAAGATCATACTCTTGCAATCGTGTCATCTATTTCGCACGTCTTTCACCCAGCTCTTGTTATAAAAGAATTGATCTAACTTTTGAGTGTGGCACAAAGACTATGCAATGGTTCTGTTAACACCCAGGTTGTTCTCTTTGACTCCTAAGAGAATACGGCCGGGGTAACCACTAACCAATCTTTGGGCTACAGCTTCTAGCCCAGCTGCAGTCAGAGAGGGCTCTCTCTATAAGGTTTTGTCACTGCTTTCAGTGAAGGTTTTAGGCTAGTTATGGAGTGAATATATTGGTTGTTTTTGTGTTTGGTTGGGAGGATGCTTCTGATCTCCTTAAAGTATATCTGCAGGTGAGGTTAATCCATTGGGCAATGGGGTCTTGGAGTGTTTTCCCTTGAGGTCTTGATTTTGGTGAGGTGTAGCTACAGGGCCTGTGTGTATTCTATGGAACAAAATGTTGATTGTGAGAGTGATATGAAATCAACCAGCAAAGAGCAATTAAGACTTCTTTACTTAAGCTGACTATTGTAACGAGGGATTTGTTATCTAGGAGCAATTACTTGAATTCCTAAAACAACAACAAACTGTGATGATGCAGTATTAAAGGTAGCAGTGAAGAATTACTCTTTAAATACTTTATCAGAAGAAAAACATACAAGGTAGGTTGGATTGAGCTCAGGGTAGTCAATAACCAAGTCCTGAGACTATTCTTTTTCCTTACTACCTAGATTTTTTAAATGTATAGAAAACATGAAAGAAATATGGAATAACAGGGAACATAGGTGAAATAAGGAGTCATGAGAAAAACTTATTGAGCCACGCAATACACAGGAATCCTGCAACTCTGAGCCACAACCATCAGGAGATCAAGAGACCAACATCTTTGAAGAAATCCCACTGTCTTTTGTATTAAGTATCTGAGAGTTTACAATATCAGAATAACAGAGAAGATATCGAGAGATTTCTTACATCCGGAGTCCAACCCCTCTAAACAAACGCGAGGGGGAATATATAGAGGTTACATATAAAAATATCTCAGGTATGGAGTCCTCTGAGAGGAAAATATCTTTTACACTTGCACAGGAGAGTAGATGGGGAGTTATTACAAACTTAAATGCCTCTTAAAAGCCTTTAACTGCTGTTAGGACAGATTTTTGACCTTTGGGCACTGCGGAGTTAAATTGCGCGGCTTTATCATAAATATGAAATGAAGTGCTCTGTCACTTTGATCTTTTGTATCTTCTTGGCCCTGCCACTTGTACCTGCTGATGTCGCTGTTGATGCCGAGTACCTGTGCTGAGTTGGCTCAGCGTCTTTATTCTTGCTGTCATGGCTTTGTCCACCTGTAGATGCAATATGGACTGTATTGCTGAAAAAGATTTAATTCTTCAGCTTTGATTCAAAAGTAGCTTTATTAAGTCCTGCCATATGTCTTGAGGGGGAAGCTGATGGCTCAAAATTGACCCTAAGGTCTCATCAGCTTCTGTGTACTTATAGAAATGAGGAGGCTCATCAAATAGATGTGCTACT
>APFE030046822.1:5349-17787 GCA_000404065.3 Pinus taeda | reverse complement strand
AGTTCCTTATGTAAAGGGCATTTGTTTTCCAATATTGGATTTGTTCTCATGGGAGTGGAGATGTATTTTGAGGTATTTAAATAAATTGTGAATATAGATAGAATTTGTATAGTTACTATGATTACTTAAAAAAATCAAAATAATTTAGATTGATCATAACAAAATGCATGTTTTGAACGTTTGAATACTGAACATAGATTTGTGTGCTTGTTTAAGGATTTCATAAATAACTTGTTTAATTAACTATACAATTGTAATATTTATTTCTTTTTCTAATATAATGATTGTCATAGTAGTTTGTTTTTGACAATTCTTAATAATATATTTTTTTTTGTATTGGTAATGATGTTTTATAATGGAAAGACAAACTTGGTGTATGTTTGGATGGTTAGTTGAGTTTTTGGATCCTTGTTCAAAAAAGGCGCAATGACTTTTCTTGTCCTTGTTTGAAGTGCTCGAGGTTTTTTTTGCATCCGAGAGTTTTTTTTTGCACCACTTTTAATTTCACTATATTCTTTGTGATCTTCTATGCCATTAATTTCATTATATTGTTTGTGATCTTCCATGTCATTTTTCTGAGATCATTTTTTGACTGTGTTATGAGAATTTAATTGTAATCAATAACTTGTGCCTATAATAACTTATGGAAAAAAAAAATTCTTGTCCTTGTTAGAAGACATTTCTTGTCCTTGTTTGAAGTGTTCTAGTTTTTTTTGCATCCCAGTTTTCTTTTGCATCACTTTTAATTTCATTATATTCTATTCTATGCCATTAATTTCATTGTATTCTTTGTGATTTTCCATGTAATTTTTCTGAGATCATTTTTTGACTGTGTTACAAGAATTTAATAGTAATCAATAACTTGTGCCTATAATAATTTACAAAAAAATTGTTTGGTATCCTAGTTTCAAAGACAATCATGTAAATATTTTAGGTTTTCATAGAGGCAGTTGTTTTTTAGAATCATTATATTCTTTCTCATCTTCTATGTCATTAATTTCAGTATATTTTTTGTGATCTTCCATGTCATTTTTCAGAGATCATTTTTTGACCGTGCTATGAGAATTTAATTGTAATCAATAACTTGTGCCTATAATAATTTATGAAAACTTTTGTTTGGTATCCCAGTTTCAAAGACAATCATGTAAATATTTTAGGTTTTGATAGAGGCCATTTCTTTTGAGAATGACTCTTTCATGTGTGAAGGTCAACTTGTCAATGTTTGTGGTCAATTGGATTTAGATGTTGTTGTCCTTTCCACTTGGGTTCAATTTTTGCATCTGACATGTTGAGCTCATAATGAGTATTTCTAGTGAAGACTTCAAACCTTGTTAGCTAAGTCAATTAATTTATTCTCTATCCTATAACAATGAGGCTCAAAGTCATAAACTCAAAGAGTCACTTACTAAAATTGAACCTAGATGGAGAGGATAATAAATTCACTTTAGATTTGACAAATAAAAATAAATACACTTAGACTTCAATATCTCCTAGAATAAATAGATTTGAAAATTCAAATATAGAAACTATTGAGTAAAACCAAGATGAATTATTCTCCACAATCAAGTGAAATCTCAAAAGATTGCATTAAATGTTCAATGCAAAAATACATCTAACATAGCCTAATGCACCAGATAAATTATGTTTTAATTAGGCCTAAAATAATTTTTATGCTACATTGAATCACATAAAACTAGACTAGCTATATTTGGTGAGGAAAAAATTGCAGTGGAAAACAAATCAATGAATCGAAACTTTGCCCTCATACTGAATCACATAAAACTAGACTTTGTATTTGGTGAGAAAGAATTTGCCGTGGAAAACAAATCAATGCCAGCTTTAATTGAGGGTTTCCAGATGATGTATTGTCCATATGTCCCTCACCTAAGCTGTGGAAAACAAATCAAATTCTTTAATTTCACATTTACTCATTACTACATTTACTCATTACTACATCATGAATTTGATAGCTAGAGGCCCAAGTCTAGTTTTGGGCACTTATTATTTCATCAAAACTCCAACTTCTCCCTTTACACTTATGTACAGTCAAATTCCACATGCAACATATAATCTAAACACTGGTTTAATATATTGTCAAGTAGAGTATAACATATAACATAGGATGCCTGTGTTGGATGCTACACCAGCCTTGACACGTCACTATGTGTATCAGTATTGCATCACCACCTATTACTCTCATAATCATCATATATATGATCATATATATTCAAGTATTGATGAATGGATTCTCAAACGTGTTTAGACCTTTGTGTTTAGACCTTTGTATTGTGGGTATGTTTACTTGATAGTGGTATTTGATATATGGGTTTTAATTTATTATAATCTATATAATAGGTAATATTGGGTGGATTAATTACATAAATATGTTTTAAGTTTTGAAGTTATTTTTAATTATGAATGGAGATTCTTTTAAATAATATCTAGGTTTTGAATAATGTGCATAATTTATACCTTTTGTAGCCACTATGAGAGGAAAATCAATTACATATTTTCGAACTATAAATGCAATGAATAGAAACTGTTTTGAACAATATATTAGTAAGCTATCATTTATGTGGTTACCATGAGAGGAAAATCAATTACATACTTTTAGGGTAATAACTTTCATATGAGGAAACATATCACGTATGGGAAGACATAACAATCACATGGTAAGAATTGAAGTGAGAAAATAATCACAAAACCAACTTAATTTCTAGTGGGAATATAATATCTTGTTTAGAAGTAGAATTTATGACTCTAATACCTTCCATGTTTAGTTGCCCATAGTGTACATCAAATGCATGCAATCAGAAATTATTTAAAAATACATTTCTAAGCTAGAGCTCTATGTTTATTTCCTTATTACAATAATGCAGATTTAGAACATTCCTAATGAGCTAAGTTAATACCCTAATCTGTTGGAACATTCCTACTGAGTCTATCTATGCACTCAGATGCAAGCAACAATACTATTAATTGGTCTCCTCCTGATAGAAAACTCAACACTTCATTCTTAGATCTGAAATGATGTCGTGTCATGGGTTCATAATAAAACTGTAAATAAACACACAATTGTGATGGCCAGATATAATAATATAATTCTCAACTACATTAATAGGAACTCTTAACTTAACTTTTAAATATTAGAAATCACTAATAAGTTGGAATTCTCAATGGTGCCTAGTTCAAATATGCTATTTTGTTAACATTTTTTTTGAAATTTTGCTATATAAAGGTATTTAAAAATAAAACACAAGCACTGCATCCTTGGCCTTAGGAGGAGAACAATACCTTATCATTCTTTCCACTCCTTGTGACTGGTACTTCATAGCCCCACCCTTCTGGGAGCCAATAAGGCCTCTGCTCATTCTTTTCTACCATGTGTTTGGCTTGTACCATGCAGTGTTATAAAATTTAATTTCCCAAAGTATTTTGGCATTTCATTTATTTTTGGAAGGGGCACTTTTTTTTATATTAAATGAATCAAATCACTATAAAAATAAATGAAATGCCAAAATACTTTGGGAAATTAAATTTTATAACACTGCATGGTACATGCCAAACACATGGCAGAAAGGAATGAGCAGAGGCCTTATTGGCTCCCAGAAGGGTGGGGCTATGAAGTACGAGTCAGAAGGAGTGGAAAGACTCATAAGGTATTGTTCTCCTCCTAAGGTCAAGGATGCAATGCTTGTGTTTTATTTTTAAATACCTTTATATAGCAAAATTTCAAAAAAAAATGTCAAGTAACAAAATAGCATATTTGAACTAGGCACCATTGAGAATTTCAACTTATTATTGATTTCTAATATTTAAAAGTTAAGTTAAGAGTTCCTATTAATGTAGTTGAGAATTATATTATTATATATGACCATCACAATTGTTTGTTTATTTAGAGTTTTATTATGAACCCATGACACGACATCATTTCAGATCTAAGAATGAAGTGCTGCTTTTTCTATCAGGAGGAGACCAATTAATAGTATTGTTGCTTGCAGCTGAGTGCATAGATAGACTTAGTAGGAATGTTCCAACAGATTAAGGTATTAACTTAGCTCATTAGGAATGTTCTAAATCTCCATTATTGTAATAAGGAAATAAGCATAGAGCTCTAGCTTAGAAATGTATTTTTAAATAATTTCTGATTGCATGCATTTGGTGTACCCTATGGGCAGCTAAACATGGAAGGTATTAGAGCCGTAAAGTCTACTTCTAAACAAGATATTATATTCCCACTAGAAATTAAGTTGGTTTTGTGATTATTTTCTCACTTCAATTCTTACCATGTGATTATTCTGTCTTCCCATACCTGATATGTTTCCTCATATGAAAGTTATTACCCTAAAAGTATGTAATTGATTTTCCTCTCATGTTAACTACATAAATGATAGCTTACTAATATATTGTTCAAAACAGTTTCTATTCATTGCATTTATATTTCGAAAATATGTAATTGATTTTCCTCTCATAGTGGCTACAAAAGGTATAAATTATGCACATTATTCAAAACCTAGATATTATTCAAAAGAATCTCCATTCATAATTAAAAATAACTTCAAAACTTAAAACATATTTAAGTAATTAATCCACCCAATATTACATATTATATAGATTATAATAAATTAAAAGCCATATATCAAATATCACTATCAAGTAAGCATAACCACAATACAAAGTTCTAGACAAGTTTGAATATATATGATGATTATGAGAGTAATACTTGGTGATGCAATACTGATACACACAGTGAGGTGTCAAGGCTGGTGTAGCATCCAACACAGGCATCCTATGTTATATGTTATGCTCTACTTGGTAATATATTAAACCAGTGTTTAGATTATATGTTGCATGTGGAATTTGACTGTACAGAAGTGTAAAGGCAGAAGTTGGAGATTTGATGAAATAATAAGTGCCCAAAACTAGATTTGGGCCTCTAGCTATCAAATTCATGATGTAGTAATGAGTAAATGTGAAATTAAAGAATTTGATTTGTTTTCCACGGCTTAGGTGAGAGACATCTGGACAATACATCATCTGGATTAACCCTTAGCAAATACAGAAACTAGACACAGATGCGGACATCACTTGATGGAAGTAACTTTAACTTCTTCAAATCAGAATAGAAGTGACCCACCCACACGTCAATTCTGTTGCATGTGATTCTTCCAAAGCTCCAGGTCAGGGTTTCCACAGAGTTCTCAGTTCTACAAGCATTTCATTCATGAATTCGATTACATGTAATTCATGAATTTTATGCAATTCTTCCGAAGCCTCTAAACGCTCAAATTGAGGGTTTCCACAGAGTTCTCAGTTCTGTGGAAAACAAATCAAAGTGCCTTAGATGTAGTAATGAGTAAATGTGAAATTAAAGAATTGTCACTGACATATTAGCTAAATGTGCAATTAACTAAATGTGGAAAATAGTTAAATAGTTGAATCTCCCAAATACTGCGTGGCTCTTTAGGATTCTGGACTATACCATCCAATTATAAGGGAATTGTTGCCACTTTTGTCATTGACCAATAAAGTGGCAAAATTATAATTTAGCACAGTATTACCATTATTACTTTCAAATGGTGACTGCAAATTTATCCTCAAATGCCGAGGAAACAAAAAAAGAATGAACAAGATGAAATATGAAGAAAATGTTCCCTTTACATGCGTTTTACAGTTTCAGATCCAAAGAAGGCTTCCTTTCCGTCTTGCTTGAACCAGTAGGCTTCTCCTCAGTGAATATAAAAGGCTTCCTTTTCCTCTTGCTTGATTCAGTAGGTTTCTCCTCAGTTAATATATGGGCCTCAGATCCTTCCGCACCATCCAAAAACGATTGAAAATGTGTGGGCATCCTTCCTAGATCATCAAAACCAGTCGAAATGGTCTCTGGGTTAACTGCACTCTGTGATATAGTTGAGGAATGAAGGCAACATAGGGCGAGGGTAGGAAGGCAAACGAGCAGTACGTCTATTGCGAAAAGGCAAATCATAAGTACCAGCTAAGTGCCTTGTCATGGTATCTGATGTCATGGAAGCAAATGTACTCTGATATAAGTGTACCAGACTGAGGAACAATTGGAACCGTGGGGAAAGGGTTGGAAAGAAAAGCTGTATGGTTGCTGTGAACAAGCAAGTCAGAATTACCAGCTAAGTGCCTTGTCATGGTATCTAACATCATGGAAGTAAATGTACTGTGTGATGCGACCGAGTCACGAAAGCTTGATATAAGTGGAGCAGACTGAGGTACAATTGGAACTGAGCAAATACTGTCCCTTAACTTTCATGGTTTAAGCATTGGTGGAATTCTGAATGGCGTCCACAATCATGGTTCAAACATGCAGATTATGATTCTGGGCAGAACTCTGCATGACGTATAATGACTTGATTCTAGCCAACAATACAAATGACATGTAATTAGCCCCAAATACATGAAGCCAGGACTAGAACCTTGGTGGTGAGTACAAAATGACAAAGTCGCCGGACCCTCAAAAATTGGTTACAAGATAACATACTAGCGAAACGGTGTCTTGGCACAAAGTCACAGTGTTACTTTCTAGTTTTTTTTATAGAGCAAATTTGGTAACTATGATATAAAGAGCAAACTTTTTACTTTCTAGTTTTTTTTTTTTAAGAAAAATTGGCGGAATTCGATAACTATTATGTAAAGATCAAACTCTTTCACAAAAATAACTGGAACCCTAATCTAAGCAAAAGAAATGATCCATTCTAGACGACAATCTATTTCACCAGCTAAACAGTGGTTGAATATCACAATGCTAAACACGGAAAAGAACAAAGTACCTTATATGCATTGCCTGCACTGTAGCCTCCCTTTCAAATTCTGAGTTCAGTGATGCATTCTTTGGGCAGCCATTGTGGCGATTCAATTAACAAAAAAGGCTTTCCGAGTTCAAAGGAAGTAGTCGTATCAGGATATCTGTTAACTTGCTCTCCAGTTGTCCGAGCTTCAGATTTTGAGGGTTGTTCATCAGTGTGAACAGCAGGAGCTTTATTCTCAGCTCTGTCAGGTTTGGTTTCCTCACGAGAAGGCGAAAACGACTTCAAATCCACTTTGTTTTCAGACTGAATTTCCGACGTATTTTCACATGACATGTCTTTTAGTCTGTACCGTGCCAAGGATTTCATTCGGAGCAGTAGGATGAACAGTACCATGCCAATCAAATTTGCATTCTGTAGAGTATTTTAACATTTTAACACTGTAAATCCATTCGAATACGATCTGCATTGGATCCTCCACTACGGAAATCCTCGACACCCAACAGAATAAACGCATTTCATGTGAAAATCCTTCTAAAATTGAGTCAGAAAACAATGTGGATGCCAAGTCGCCTTAGCCTTCTCATGAGGAAACCAAACTTTACAGAGCTGAGAATGAACAACGTCAAAATCTGAAGCTAAGACCATTGGAGAGCAAGTTAACAGTTGCCTGGTACGACTACTCTAAAGTACGGAAGTCTTTCATGTCATTTGAATCGCCACAATGGCTGCCCAATGGGTGGATCACTGAACGCAGAATCAGAAAGAGAGGCTACAGTGCAGCACCCTAGATAAGTTATTGATACCCACTTGTTTTCCTCCTTGTTTAGCATTGGATTGAAGCCTCTGTTTTTGTTTTCTTTTAACTGTAGAAGGCCAACAATCTTGCCTTAATTGTTTTCATTTTAATGGTTGTTTCGCTAAGCTGTTTGAAGTTTTAGAGACAGGGACCTATTATGTAGAGTAAATAAATTTTTAACTATGTTTAAACAAATCAAATAATGGAGGTTGTTGCAGTTCAGAACAAATACGCTCAAAATCACAGTGTGGTATCTACCCAATGTGCCTTACAATATTTGATTCAGAATCTTTATTTTTGCAACAGCTAGTAAATCTAAGGGGCGCAAGTACAAGAAATTAGGCCTCTCAAATTCAACCACTGTTAAGCTGGTGAAATAGATTGTTGTCTAGCACTTTGAAGTACAAAAGAGTAATGCTGATCATTTCTTTTGTTTAGATTTGGGTTCTAGCTATTTTTGTGAAAGAGTTTCTCTACATTATGATTACCAAATTGTGCCAAATTGCTTAAAAAAAAAAAAAATTAGGCTCAAGCTATTTTTTTTAAAGAATTTGCTCTTTATACTGTAGTTCCAAGTTTAGTCAATTTGGTAAAAAATTCAAAAAAAATATCAATTTGTTACATTTAATGAAATTGGTTAAAAAATATTTTAAAAATTTGTGAATTTCATAGATTGGGCAAAATTATGGGTGAATTTTAACCAGGGTTGGAATTCTCTAGATTGCCATAACCTTGTTCATCATAGTCTCATGCCAGTAAAATAATATATGTTTACATTGTTTACTATGTAATATTAAGGTTTATTTTTAAGGGCTCTTCAACCATTCTGTTCCCTATGTTTTTAATCTATAAAAACTCACCATTTCCCTCAATGTTCGAACAATAACAATTATCTCAGCGTTTACAACAAGTATCTTACTATTACAAATTTTCACCAAGGATTTGCCATTGGAACCATGATACTTAAAACATGCATATTTACACTTTTTACTATGTAATATTAACATTTATTTCTAAGGGCTCTTCAACCACTATGTTTCCTACTATCTTTTTATTTATAAAAACCCGCCATTTTCCTCAACGTTCCAACAATAACAATTATCCCAGGGTGTTGGAGTCAAGATTGCCGTCACACCAAGACCCTCACGACACATTGCTAGAGTTAACGGATCCACAAAAACACGGCCATTAACAAGGAGCACAACAACCTTCCCCATAATGCGAGCCCAATGTGTTTGGAACTAGAGACCTCTTGCTCCAACTAGTGGTATCAGAGCCACACTTCTTGAGTTTGAAACACATTGGGCTCAGGTTGCTGGTTATTTTTATATTTAGTTGTTAAGAAATTTAATGCATAACATAAATAATTATTGAGAGGAATAAATATAAAAATAATGAACAACAACCATGAACACATATAATACCACAAACAAAATACTATGGGTGCACAATACCATGTGCCCCAAAACCATCATTTTTTAACCTAGTCATGGTTTAACCTCGTCAACTTTGACTCTATCCGAGTGAAGTTTACCTAACAAAGCTTTTACAACAAGTATCTTACTATTACAACATAGGAAAGATATGCCATTGCAACCATGATACTTAAAACATGCAACAAACATAGAATGGTTCAAAATCCGACGAATTGAACCTTCACAACTCACCTCGAGATCTTGCCTTAGAGTGAAGTCCTTCCAACCTTTTATACGCTCCATTACATATAATACCACGGACAAAATACTATAGGTGCACAATACCATGTGCCCCAAAACCATCTACATATAATACCACGGACAAAATACTATAGGTGCACAATACCATGTGCCCCAAAACCATCATTGAACAATGTAAACTTTGAGACCGGAACTATAAATTCAAAACCGGAACTCTCCCCAAAAAAACCCATGCATAACATAAATAATTACTGAGAGGAATAAATATAAAAATAATCAACAACAACCATAAACACATATAATACCACGAACAAAATAATATGGGTGCACAATACCATGTGCCCCAAAACCATTATTATTTAACCTAGTCATGGTTTAACCTCGTCAACTTTGACTCTATCCGACTGAAGTTTACCTAACACAGCGTTTACAACAAGTATCTTACTATTACAGCATAGGAAAGATATGCCATTGCAACCATGATACTTAAAACATGCAACAAACATAGAATGGTTCAAAATCCGACGAATTGAGCCTTCACAACTCACCTCGAGATCTTGCCTTACATTGAAGTCCTTCCAACCTTTTATATGGTCCATTACATATAATACCACAGACAAAATACTATAGGTGCACAATACCATGTGCCCCAAAACCATCATTGAACAATGTAAACTTTGAAACCGGAACTATAAACTCAAAACGGGAACTCTCACCAAAAAATCCCATGCATAACATAAATAATTACTGAGAGGAATAAATATAAAAATAATCAACAACAACCATAAATACATATAATACCACGAACAAAATACTATGGGTGCACAATACTATGTGCCCCAGAACCATCATTATTTAACCTAGTCATGGTTTAACCTCGTCAACTTTGACTCTATCCGAGTGAAGATTAACTAACATAGCGTTTACAACAAGTATCTTACTATTACAACATAGGAAAGATATGCCAGTGCAACCATGATACTTAAAACATGCAACAAACATAGAATGGTTCAAAATCTGACGAATTGAGCCTTCACAACTCACCTCCAGATCTTGCCTTACAGTGAAGTCCTTCCAACCTTTTATACGCTCCATTACATATAATACCACGGACAAAATACTATAGGTGCACAATACCATGTGCCCCAAAACCATCTACATATAATACCACCGAAAAAATACTATAGGTGCACAATACCATGTGCCCCAAAACCATCATTGAACAATGTAAACTTTGAAACCGGAACTATAAACTCAAAACGGGAACTCTGGCAAAAAAACCCAAAAAAAACATCAAAAACAATAAACGAAAAGTTTGTATATTGGAACGATGTTCTAATTTTTAGGCCTCAATTTTGAACATGTTTAAAAAATGGTAGTCACTACTAAATTTACTATGAAATTTTCATGCAAAATATAGCTTCAAAATGAAAGTGATGATACTCTAACAATGATTTTTTTTAGTGTCAATTTTCAAAAAATTTCAAAAATGCTAATAAAACCAAATTTTTATGTCTCAAACAAAGTTGTTTATGAGGAAAAACACATTAATGTTTTTGGTAGAATATCATTTTTCTTTCCTAAGTATAAATTTAACATGTTTTCAACCATAACATGCTAGATACAAAAGAAGTTGAAATTTTTTCAACTATAAAATTAAAAAACCATGACATTATGAACAAATTACATCACTAAATGAATTCAAAAGTCACTATTTGTATACTGAATAAAACATACATTATATCTCTAATTTAATATTGCATTGTAGATATTTTAAACAATAAAATTTATCATAATTAAGACATATAATCCAACAACATAAAAATGCCTCATAACTTCTCATTTAACATCCTATCACCAACCCCCCACTCTCGACACTTTGACCTCCTTCAACCACACCCCGTGCCCCTGCCTCCTTACCCCCTCTCCACATCCCCATATGACTCATCAACACTCTCATCCCTACCCGCACCTTCCCCCTCACCCTCTAACCCACCCCCCCACTACACCCCACACCCATGCAGTCCCCCTTACCCATGCGCGTCACCCCCCTACCCCCCCTCTAATCCCCCTACCCACGCCCCTACCCCCTGCCCATGCGCCCTACCACGCCCATCGCCCTACCTAACCCCCCTATCCTCCACACACACACCCGTGTGGCCTCCATCCCCCCCGCCCCTTAACCCCTACCCACGCACAGACCCCCCCCCATATCCACCCCCCCCGCCCGGCCTACCCCCACCCCTCTCCGCCCACTCCTAACCCCCTACCTCATTGCCCACCCCTCCCCCCTACCCCCGCCCCTATCCCCCCCGACCCTAACCCTACCTCATACCACCGCCCCAACACCATACCAGCCCCACCACGCAGCCTAACCCCCCTGCTGAGCACCCACCCTCTCCCTCTCCCCACCACGCGCTCGCCACCTCATCCCCCGCTCCCCACCTCCCCATGCCACTAGCCCGCTTTACCCTCGCACCACACGGCCACGGCCCACCCTACCCCCGGCTCCCGCCCATCTGCCCCGCTCCCCCCCCGACCCCCACTACCCCTGCCCCACGCCGTCCCTCTTCCCCCACTTCCTCCCCTCCCCCTCTCCCACCGTCCCCTCCCCTCCCCCTCTCCCCCTCTCCCACGACCTCCTCTCCCCGCCGAGCCGACGACCTCCCTTGCCCTCTTGGCCGACGGCTGAGTAGGGCTGGGGGCCGCGGGGGTGGTGCTGGCCTCAGTAGCGCCACCCTCGAGTGGAGGGCTGCGGGGGTGGTGCTAGCCTCAGTAGCGCCACCCCCGGGCGAAGGGCCGCGAGGGTGGGAATCTACAGGCCGCTGGCCAGGTAAGGTGGAGGGCCGCGGGGGTGGCATTGTCCTAGACAGCGTCACCCCCGCAGCCCTCCAGCCCACCTAGCCAGCGGTCGGTCAATTCCCGAAATCGATCGGCCGCCTGCTGGGTGGGGCGGAGTGCCGCGGGGGTAGCCAGGATGCTGGCCACCCCTGCGGCCCTCAGCCTCGCCCAGCAAGCGACCGGTTAATTCCAAGAATCGACCGGCTGCCAGCTCGGCGAGGTGGAGGTCCGTGAGGGTGGCACTGGCCTCGGCCACGCCACCCCTGCAACCCTCCACTTCACCCGGTCGACATCCAGTCAATTCTGGGAATCAACCCGCCACCGGCCGGGCGGGGCGGAGGACCGCGGG